>ML425945.1:306785-331615 GCA_005239525.1 Nicotiana knightiana
CATCCCGTAATATGCTTAAACACCGGTGACCGTAGTCACTCCGTACTGAGGAAAAAGGCCAATCCATCCCCATGGAGAAAGTCCATCTCCGGAATACAACTCTCAGACAAGATCCATGTCCAGGGACGATCCATCCCTCACATAACATTCACTTCGGACACGATCCATGCCAAGGGAAAATCCATCCCTCAATATCAATGCGCTCACTGGGGGTGTAAAGACTCCGGAGGGGCCCTNTTTTAACACAAAGGCGATAATAAGCTTATGGAATTTTAATTAACATTTCTCTGGTGAAATTATTGAACTGTTATATATATTTGGTTTGGAGACTAAAATCTTGTGCTTTCTACTCCAATAATTGTTCTGTCCGGTTTAAAGTATATCAAAACTTTACCGGACTAATAAACGTACGGGTTTGAAGTATATAAAAACTTCACCATTGTTACGTTTTTTATGTTTGGTTTGGTATTCAGTTTGAAGGTATCAAAACTTCACTGATTTAACAAAGTTCTGTTTGTTTCCAACTTAACAGAAACATGACGAATGAAAACCAAACTAATGGAAGTACTGCTGGAACGGGTGCTTCATCGAGTGCTGCTGCTTCGTCAAGACCAGCACATACAATGGCACCGGCAGAAAAACCCGGGAAATTTTCTGGTACAGACTTCAAGCGTTGGCAGATGAAGATGTTTTTCTATCTAACTACGCTAAGCCTGCAACGATACATCAAGGAGGATGTTCCAGTCATTGGAGAAGATACTCCTGAGGCTGAACGATTTGTGGTTATTGAAGCATGGAAACACTCTGATTTCTTATGCAGAAATTACATTTTAAGTTGCTTGGAGGATGGCTTGTATAATGTCTATAGTGTCATGGAAACTTCAAAAGAGTTATGGAGCGCTCTTGAGAAAAAGTAAAAGACCGAGGATGCTGGACTTAAGAAGTTCGTTGCTGCAAAATTTTTGGAGTTTTAAATGATTGACACTAGGTCGGTCATCACTCAAGTCCAAGAATTACAAGTCATCGTGCATGAACTCCTTGCTGAAGTTATGACCCGAGTCAATAATTTTATTAATAATATTAATAGTGTTATTAATTATAAATTTGTTGCTGAAGGTATGGTCATAAATGAGGCGTTTCAAGTTGCTGCCTTCATTGAAAAGTTACCTCCTTTATGGAAGGACTTTAAGANACGCCCATCACTTGGCATGTGCGTCACCTTAACAATAGTCATAAATCATTTAGCTCGGAGTTTCAAACCCTCAAAACCAAGTTTGGAAATGTTACTTACCTCAAAACCGGCTAAAATACTATTCCGCAGTGCCTTTGCCTCTAAATCCGGCCTCTGAGTGCTCCAAATCTACCAAGTTCAGATTTTTTATCATCAATTATGCTTAAGGAATGAATTACAATTGAAAAGTACCAAATTTAGCTCAAAACCCGAAATTAGTCAAAACCCGACCCCCGGGCCCGCATCTCGAAACTCAGAAATTTTTATACAAAACTGTTCTTCATTATCTCACGAGTCCGTACATATAAAGAACACTAAAATCGGAGTTCGTTTGACCCCTCAAATCAATCCCTAAAGGTCTCATAATCTCAAGCCCTAAACCCACCTTTTCTACTGATTTTCATGAATTTAACACTGATATTATATTCTATAATCATCCATAAATGAGTTTTAAGGTCCAAAACACTTAACTCTATTAAGAACAATGATTTTACTCTTCAAAAGTCGTCCCCAAAGCTCTCTGTCCGTACAAAAATAGTGTAAAAAGGGTTTAAGTCGCGGAGGGTTTATTTATATACTGCCTAGTGATTTACTCTCCATGATCGCGGATTTGCCTCACGCGATCGCGATGCCTTGGTTACTTACTCCACGTGATTGCACGCCATATCACGCGGTCGTGATGACCATTGACCTCTGCTCCCCCACGGGCCAGGTTAGCTCTACGCGATCACGACCTAGCTCACGCAATCGCACTTCACCTTCTTCCAAACCTACGGGATGTACCCCTATTCATGCGATCGTGATGCAAAATTTTTCCTGGCCCTCAGAGTGTTCTACGCAATCGCAGCCCTTGCCATGCAATCGCGATGCACAGATCCCTGCTGCACAAAAATCAGAAAATTAGCAATTTTCTAAGTCTAAAAATGCTCGTTAACCAACCGATATCAATCCCGAGCCCCTCGGGACCCCAACCAAAGTTACCAACACATCATAATTGATTATTCAAACTTAGTTTCACTCTCAAAACACCAAAACTAACATCAAAACAACAAATTTACATCGGATTCAAGCCTAAGAACTTCGAAATTTCTAAAATCCTCCAACGATGTCGAAATTATCTAAAACACCTCCGATTGATCTGAAATTTTGCAGACATATTCAAAATGACATTACAAACCTGTTCCAACTTTCATAATTCCATTCTGACCCCGATAGCCTATTTTCTACTGCCAACCGAAAATCGCCAAAAACTAACTTTTGCCAATTCAAGCCTAATTCTACACTGGACATCACAAAATATTCGGAACACATGCCTAAGTCCCAAATCACCTACCGAAGTTATCCGAGCCATAAAAATCCAAATTCCGAGGTCGTTTCCCAATAAGTAAACTCTCAGTTGACTTTTTCAACTTTAAGACTATTTTTAAAGACTAAGCGACTAAACTGTCACTACAACCATTCCGATTTCAAGCCTAGCAACTCTAACACATCAATAACAGTATAAACAACCTATGACAAGTCACGAACAATAATTATAATGCAGGTTCTACGTAATGATCGACGGGGTCGTTACAAAGACTTTCAGTTAGAAGGTGAATTTTGAATTCAGGAGGAATAACGCATATGTTTCCTGCAAGTATTGCAAGAAACCTGGACACACCGTGGATAAATGCTACATGATTAATGGATTTTCCCTAGACTTCACGTTCACAAAGATCAAGAAGTCTACTTTATGAGTCCAGACTAAAACCATTTTTGCTTCTACTACACCTGTATGTGCAGCACTCGTTACACAATATTCTGAGCCATCTGCTCATGGATTCACTAAAGAACAATACTAACAGCTTCTGACCTTGTCTCAGCAGGATCATTTTCCCCCTGGATCTTCTCATGAAGGTTTCAATGTAGACAACTCTGCTTTTGCACATTTACAGGTTTGTTTAGTAGCTATGCTGTAGGTTTTGTGGATTATCATGTGTGTGCTTCATCGCAATTAGCTGTAAATTCTTGGATATTAGATACAGGTTCTACTAATCACTTGACTCCATATAAACACCTACTCTTTAATGTACATCCATTAACCAAGTCATTCTTTGTCACTTTACCTAGTGGATATAAAGCAAAAGTTGTTTCTACTGGTTCTTTGCATCTCAGACATGATATAGCTTTGATTCATGTTCTTCTTGTTCCTTCCTTTCATTTCAATTTGATTTCTGTGCATCAACTTATCTGGAAACTAGATTATTCAGCTTTATTTACCAAATCAATCTCTTCTTATAGGGCCCTTCTATGAAGACGTCACTAGAAATTGGTAAGGCTCTAAGAAGCCTATACTACTTCTACCCAGATGCTGGCATTTTTCTTACTACATCTAATTTTATGTCTGACTCTACTTCATGTTCTTCTTTAGCTGTTTCTGTTTTTTTTGTTAAAGCTAGTCATATAACATATCATGTTGTAGATGTTGTTTCCTACAATCAGCCATTTATCTCCAATAAAGTGGATTTTTTGGCATAAAACATATCATGTTGTTTCCTACAATCAGCCATTTATCTCTAATAAAGTGGATTTTTTGGCATAAAATATTGGGGCATATGCTTTTTCACAAAATAAAATGTATTATGTACTTGTCTGACAAAGTTTCATCTAAACAAACCTTCTTCTGTCCCGTTTTTCCAATGGCTAGAAAACAAAAATTACCTTTTTTTGAACGTGTTATACATTCCATTGCCCCATTTAAAATAGTTCACATTGATATTTGGGGACCATATAACGCTAAAACTTACAATGGGTTCAGATATTTCTCGACTCTAGTTGATGATTATACAAGGTCTACTTGGATCCATCTCCTTTCTTGTAAAACCAATGCACTTTCCATCATTAAAGCTTTCATTGCTATGGCCAAAGTGCATTTTAAATATTCTATCCAAACTTTTATATCAAACAATGCTCTTGAACTTGGGAGTATGAGGGCATCCTTTTTTTCAATAGTGAAGGGATCTTACACCAAACTACCATTCCACAAATTCCCCAACATAATGCAGTTGTGAAGAGGAAACACAAACGTCTTCTTGAGGTGTCCAGAGCTCTTCTTTTCTAATCTAATCGTCCTCTCAAATATTGGGGTCACTGTGTCCCCACTACTACCTATCTAATCAATATAAATCCTTCAATTATTATTAAAAATTTGTCACCCTATGAAAAATTACATGGTATTCCTCCATTCTATGATCACCTCATGTCCTTTGGGTGTTTGTGCTTTTCTACCTCTCCCAAGGTAGGCAGAGATAAATTCCAGTCTAGGGCCATACCTTCTATTTTTTTGGGGTTCCCTTGTGGAAAAAAGGGTTACAAACTTCTCCACATTTCCAACCATTCCATTTTCTTCTCTAGGGATGTAGTTTTACATGAACATGTGTTCCCTTGTAGGCTTGATTCTTATCTTGTTTTATCCCTTTCACCTCTGTCTACTCCTATGGATTATATACCTCTTCCTGCCTCTTCTACTCCTGGCACTGATCCTTCCTCTTCTTCCATTCCTCCATCCAATCTAGTGTCTAGTCCTTCCACTTCCCCTTTCCTTTCTCCTCTTCATCATTCTCCTGCTTCTCCTTCTGCTCCTTCTTCTTCCTCTCCTCCTTCTGTCCTTCCTTTTAGAAGATATTCTAGACCAGTCCAACATCCCATTCACCTCAAGGATTACATCTTCTCTTTTGTTCTTTCTCCTGGATCTCTTTCCTCATCTTCCAAGGTATCCTCTGTTGCTTTACATATGCATGAACCTTAGTCCTATCAACATGCTGGTTTCAATCCTGCTTGGCAAAAGGCCATGCTAAAGAACTTTCAGACTCTCGAGGCCAATCAAACATAGGATATTGTGCCCCTCCCCCTCACAAGAAAGTTATTCCTTGTAAGTGGGTTTATAAAATAAAGCAGAAGGCTGATGGATGCATTGAAAGATACAAAGCAAGATTGATTATCAGATGTGACTCTCAGCATGAGGGAATCGACCTCACAGAAACATTCTCTCATGTTGTTAAGTTTACTACCATCAAATGTTTATTAACTCAGGTTGCCAAGAAAGGGTGGATTATTTTCTAGCTTGATGTTAATAATTCCTTCCTCCATGATGATCTCCATGAGAAGGTCTATATGAAGGTTCCACTTGGTATTGACATCTATGGTTCCTCCTCTTCTTCTTCTTCTTCTACTTTGATTGCAAACTCAAAAAGTCCCTTTATGGCCTTAGGAAAGCTTCCAGACAGTGGTTTCAAAACTGTTTGAAGCTCTACTTTCTAAAGGCTACATTTCAAGTCTCAATGATTACTCTTTATTCACATATTCTTCCTCTAATTCTCTAGTTCTCTTATCTGTGTATGTTAATGATATCGTATTGGTTGATAATGATCACAATGAAATGCAATCTCTAAAATCTTATTTGAATGATACATTTTAGATAAAAAATTTGGGTTCAGTACATTATTTTTTAGGGTTGGAGATCTCTCTTCATCCTCAAGGGTACGTCATGAGTCAACATAAGTACACTTCTGACCTTCTCTCTGAGTTCAAATGTCAGCACTTCTCTCCTGTGTTGACTCCTTTGGATCCTTCTATTAAGCTCAGTATGGATATGGGAGAGCATTTTATGATCCAAGCTTGTATAAGAGGTTGGTTGGGAAGCTGGATTTCTTGCAACACACTAGACCTGGCATCTGTTTTTCAGTGCAACATTTAATTCAATTTTACAAAAGCCTCATGTTCATCACATGATGGCTTCTTTACATGTGTCGCGCCCCCCTCTTTCCTCCACTTTCAAATCGGTCAGGGTATTCGACATTATTAGGACAACTCGTTTCCTTTTGGGAAAGAGATAAGGAATTGAAGATTCGCCACCTAACGAGTTAAGCTGCGTTAGGGAACCTACTAAAGGTTATTTACAAACACAGATTAGATAACCAGAGATAGGGAAAGGGCTTGAACTTACTTTAAGGGGAAGGTGTTAGCCACCCTTTGAAGTCCACAATTGTGGTTCCCGGCCTAAACAAACTTTGTGAACAGATAGCATATAAGCAATAAGAACATAAGTAAATAGATGAAGGTTTTGAGAAAATTTGCAGTCCAAGCACACATATGTGCTTAAGTTTAAAAGATTTAAAGTCTAAGCACATATATAAAATTCCGGAGGTTTTACAATCTAAGCACACATGTGTAAGGGATTGGGGGGGGGGTCCTAGGTTGTTTATCCTATAGGATCACATCAGTACAATGCCCGGTAATCACTCCTTAGAAGAGGGGCTACACATGGCATTAGCGCACCGGATATCATATCCATGTCTACCCTTCCCACCCCTTAGTGGTTATTAAGCGAGTTTATTTAACGACCTCTATGAGTGCTGTTACCCGTCCCTTCTTAATGGTCCTGGAGGAGATTAGGGCCTCTACCTATAGGCAGTTCTAGACAGACCCTTAAGGTTTAAAACGAGAAAATACTAGGTGACATGCAAGAACAAATATGACTTTAGCAGATAAAAACAGGAAAGAAGCAATTAAGAGGCTCAGGTTTACCTCCACAAATATTGCATGTAAACATCACGTCTCAAACACAAACAAGGGAAGTATTATTAAGCAGGATCCTAAAACATGATGTCCAAGTGAATATCAAAACACAGAAGATATGCAGTTTCAATTTTATAAACCCAGAAGCAAGGGCCCTAATCAGTTTGCCTACTGATTTTAAGCCTGTTAACCATTAGGCAGTAAACACAAAAAGGAAACAGTTTTCCAGTTTTAAAAAGGTTGGTTACCTAAGGCTTGCCTAGGCGTTGGGGAATGCACAATAATTACCAGAATTATTAAAACAGTTTAGAAGTTGTTTTACCTAAAGCATGATGTTCTAAGTGTTGCAAAGACACATGGGTTATTACTAGTTTTACTAACATAGGATAATCATATGTGAGAATGTCTTATGTCCTTTTTTCATGCATTAGTAGTTTAGATAGGTGTGACTTAGCGAGATCCTAAAACAGGGTATCTAGTACGAACATTATAAGATGCATAATGATTTATATGCAAAATTCCTAAAAAAAACATGATTTCTAGATGCACAGAAAGTTACAACATGATTTCAGAATATGCAGTAGCAACAATTTTCATGTTAACGTTGTTATTTAGCCTAGAAGCAGGATTTCTAAATGATGAAAATAATGTCAAATGAGATGCTGAAGCAGTAAACCTAAGAACATGATATATAATGCATGGCAAGCTTAGAATGTATTGGTCCTAAACATGGATTCTAATGCGCACATAGAAATGTAAGCCTAAGGCATGGTTTCTACTCCACTGATATTGACAATAGACATGGCTACCCTCCCTTTTTCACTATCAATCCCCAATATTCGTTTACAATAATTATACAAACCAATGTGAATGAATTACATAAGTAGATAAGAAAAATAAGAAGTTACACTATAGGGATCCTGAAAACAGGCCCAGACTTCCAGAACCTCAAGTACCCAAATGTTTCATAGCCTTTCTCATATCCGGGTGTGTCAGAGTTTCCTAAGGACCTTAAGGGATCCCGGACAGTGCTCACACCCAGATTTCATAACCTTAATTAAGTGCAGTGTGGAAGGGCCAGCCCTAGTGCATCAGAGTTCAGAGGGATGTCACAGGAATCCCAAGGAAGTCATACACTGGAGGGACAGAACCTAAGGACCTAAGAGTAGAGTGAGAGTGCTTGACATAGTTTTGAAAAGGGTTTGGAAAGCAGTATTTGAAAGAAGGGATTCAGTTGCAGTAGTTTTATAAACATATGAGAGTTGTTTAGCAGTAAAACAATTTGATAAGAGTGGTGAAATCAAACGAACAACAGATCAAACACAAAGCCAAACAGGTTCAGCAATACTCAAATAACAACCCTTCACTCAGGGATAATTGGGGACTAGGGACACATAATACACATATAATAAACATAAGTCTCTTGCAATTAAGGGGTAGCCAATAGTATAAATAGTGAGACATGAATTCAGGAATGCTAATTAGAACATAGTCACAAAATCAGAAGTGCTTAGGGGGTTCATGGGATTGGGAGATGACATAGTATAGGATTTCGTAGCAGCAGTGAGGACATAGAAGCACTAAACATGATTGAGCATAGCATCAGGGCAACTTAGGGTAACAAATCAATAAGGCATACCAGAACTGGGCTACTAGTACACAAGCATCAAAACAAAATTGAGTCATATTGAATCAGATTACATGTTTATAAGAACATGATAATCCTAAAGAGTTGAGACATAATTAGCATACTAGATGAAGCAATTATGCAAAGAGGTCAAGTACATGTTGAACAACAAAATAATAGATAGAAACAGATCAGGAACATGATAAACTGAAGCAGTAAAAGGAACATATTGGTTGGGGGACTTAATTGAAAATCAGAACATACCAGTAAAGGGACAGTAAACACAAAGGTGAAGGGGCATGAGAGCACAATAGTTAGCCTTGTCTTGTAGCCGGCTAACTCAGAATAATAGTAAGTGACACAGAAAGAGAGCAGAAAGGTTTGAGTGTAAGAGATAGAGTTTAAACTAATGTGTTCGTGTCTGTTTAGTGTTAATGAGAGAGAGCATATATAGTAGTTTGAAACTAGGTAGGATAAGGTAACAATCAAAGTCAGGCAGTGATTGGGGAATCATAATCAATCAACATAATATCAATATAAGTACTCCCTTCAATTAAGGAGTTAACTTGAATGATAATAGACATGCAATAAATAAGGAAAGATACCATATGATTGGAATATAACACAATAAGGAAATAATTTCAGCACAGTACCAGTATAGAACCTGTAATTGAGGCTAGGTTTAAAGGATTCTAATTAAGGAAATAACATAAGAATTAATTTGACAGCATAGTCGACCATAAAATAAGGCAATAAATAAGCTAAGGTCGGAAAATCAACATGGAAATCATCATAAGGGATTAGTGAAAGGTATCAATCACAGGGAATCAAGGGTTCAAATAGGAAATAGTACTGATTAGGGGGAATCAACACAAATATCACAGAATAAACACATGATAAGCAAGGCAAAAGGCAAGAATTTGAACCCTAATAGACATGGTAAAGTAAAGATCATATAGAATCAGGGATTCAAACTGGAATATAGTATTGATAAACATAAACCTCTGAGAGTAAACGAGGTAAGCACATAATAGTCAGATATAGGCTGAATCAGAAACCCTAGTACGTTAAACATGGTGAAAATCACAAAAATACTCAGATTAATCGAAGCAAATTCATGAGAATCAAACATGCAAACAAGTTTTAAAGAACGAACAATAAAGATAAACTCAGAACCCAAAGATTAAACCAAGAAACTTAAGGTTTTCAACATAATAAAATCAGATGAATAAAAAACTTTAAACAAATCGTTTAAACACAGTGAAAATCACAGAATAACATTAAAGTCAGAAGAAGAATCATTTTTTTGAAAAGGGGTTAAGAAACCCTAGTTTGAAGATGAAGAGATGCTTTAGGAAAATAGGAAAATCTTTATGAAAACAACAAAATAACTCGGAATATACCCAGATTTATTGACTAAGAAATCCAATGTTAAAATTAGGGTTTCAGAGAGAGAACCCAAGAGAGATAGAGAGTCGGTTTAGAAACCACAAGTTCTAGCCGGAGATGGGATGATCTTACTAAGATGGCCATGGACGGCCTGAGAATGACATGAAAGCCATGGGAGGTGAGAACGGACCTCGGGGGAGTGGATGAATAACCAACTGGTCCCTTGAGGACCTCAGGGATGGAAGAATCGAGCCATAGAGGCTAGGGGGTAGGGAACCGCCATTGTTATCGACGAACCAGGGAATGGAGAGGGGATTAGGGTTTGATGCAGAGCCGATTTGAGAAAGAAGGGGAAGGGGATGACGGCAGATAGAAGATGAGGGAAATGAGAGAAGTGAGGGTTTGGGAGGGGGTCGTTTGGATTAATTAAGGAAAGGGTAAATCCGGACCGTTGATCTGAGTGATCAACGCTCAGGATTGAAGTGGGGTGTTGGGTTGGTTAGGATAAATGTATTGGGCCTGGGTGTTTGGGCCGTTTTAACCAGACTTGGGTCTGGTCTAATTAGGTTATAAATGAAATAAAAGTGGCTATCTGTTAAATACCCCATGTAAATTAATTAAAACAATTTATAAAAAATAGCTGTTAATTATAAAAATGAATTTCATGCGTAGAAAATAATTAAGATGATTACTTAGTATTTTAAAAATACAAATGATTAATTTCTGGATAAAAATAGTATAAAATCGTATGATTGGGCTATAATTGCAAAGTCATTGCAATTATAGCCAAAAGATGCCAATTTGGCTAATTATGAAATAATTTGGTCTTAATAGGACCAAAATAATTAATGAAACCCAGAAATGCCTTTTGAAATCATTTGTAATGCAATTTTATAGTTATTTATTGGAAATAAAATGCTGGATAGATTAATACAAATACATGGAAATTGTGGAAAAATATCAATTACTATTGATACATGATTTTGAAGCTATATATGCAAATTTAAAATATTTTGAGGAAAAATTGGGTATCAACAACATGTACTTCGATATATCATGAATGACCTTGCTCGAGGTGTTCTACTTTCCAGTTCTTCTGATTTTTCTCTTGTAGCTGATTCTGATTGGGTAGCTTGTGATGTATCTCGCAAGTCTATTAGTGGCTATTATACTACTCTTGGTGGCAACCCTATTTCTTGGAAGAGCAAGAAACAATCTACTATATCATTGTCCTTTGCTGAAGCTGAATATCGAGCTCTTCGAAAGGTGACTGCTGAAATTTCTTGGCTGGTTAGGCTTTTGGCTGATCTTGGTTTGCATGTTACCAGTCCTGTCTCTGTTTTCGTGACTCACAGGCAGCCCTTCACATGTAAATGAACCCTATATTTTATGAGCATACCACGCATATTGAGATTCATTTCCACTATGTCCGTAAATATTTGTCTTTTGGCCTGATTTCCCTCCACTACATCTCTTCAACAAATCAATTAACAGACATTATGACTAAGCCCCTAATTGGGGAACCTCATCATGAGATTCTTTGCAAGCTTGGTGTGGTATCACCCTCGAGCTTGGGGGGTAGGGGGTAGGGGTGTTAACCAGACTGTTACTCAGGCCCAGTCCAACAAAGGAAAGCAACTAGCCCACTAATATTTTGTTTGAGACCCGGCCCAATTGTACCCTTTACTTTGTATTTTGTAATTCATCTCATCTATAATTTTTTTTCTTATATAATTGTGTGTGTATATATATATATACACACACACATAATAAAGAAAAAAGAAATCAGACTGGTCTAAATTCATTTGACCGACTCATTTCTCTCTCTCTTCTTCTTCAACCACTAGGGTTTCATTCTCGTTAATTCCGCCATAGCTAAAAATTGTTCCAAGTTAACAACTTGTTTTCTATTAAAATTGTAGGGTATGATTTTTATGTTCAAAACTCCTAAAGTACTCTAACTTTTCGAATTCATTTAGTTAGCCTCCTACCTAATTAATTGGATAGCCTCCCCTGAAAAAAATCTAGATCTTAGAGGACCATGCACCTAGATAATTTAGAGAAGTTTTTGGCTAACTTCAACATACACAAAATTGAATCACTTAAAAAATGTGACTTTATAAGTTTAAGTTTTTAAACGTATTGACGGAATGTTGAATTTAAAGTTTTCTATATCTGAACTTATTTGTCATTCCTTTTATTTGGAATATAACAATGTATCTACTACAAACTTTTTTCTGATTTTACTTTCGAATACTTCTTTTTTCTAACTTCAACTTAAATATTGTCCAAGAACCTACTAAATAACTCTCTTAACTTATAGATCATTTGTCCAAGCTTCTTCCCAAGCCAAAAGTATTTTTTTTCCTTTAAAAAAAAATACTTTTTTGTCAATTTGAGGTGTTTGACCAAGCTTTTACGGGGGAAAAGTGCTTTTGGCTAGAAGCATAAGCAATAAGCAGAAAAAAGTAACTTCTCCCCAGAAGCAGAAGCAATTTTAGCTTTTCTTCCAACCAAATATACCCTTAGCAAAATAGTATATATAACAAAATAACCTTACTTAGTTTTAACTATTAAGTGATATATAACTTTTGGGATGAACTTTCATATATATTAAATAAATTTTTGATATATTTAAATTATCTTGAAAGTATAAAGTTCTTTTCAATTTTATTTTATATTTTACTTAAATAAAATAAAAAATTTAATTATTATCATTAATAATAAATATTTATGATTATTTATATACTTATAATATATTAACTATTAAGCAAAACTCTTCGTGTCCTTATTTCTAATTTGACACTTCTAAACACATTTTGAAAATAGACAAACAAAAATTGTTGTTCAAAAGTGATTTTCAAATTGAATAGCCAAGCAAAAGTTGCTTTTCTCAAAAAGTACTTTTCGAAAAGCACTTCTCAAAATAAGCTAATTTTTTCAGCTTGGCTAAACAAGCTATCATTCTAGGAGTACAATTTATGTACTCCTCATCCGCATTAATTAAAAGCTTTAGACCAATAAGTCATTTATCTAAAGTTTAAAGGTATTAAGTTATTGATTGTTTTAACAAAAATGAAACCATATTGTTTACCCGTAAAACGATATAGTTGAATTTGTTGCGTGATTTATAGACAAGTGAACTGCTTGATCCATAAATTGTAAATAAACAAGATAAGAAGTAAGACCTGGCGATTGAAATTGAAGAAGATGATAAGCCTGACTCATAGAACATCGTCTCCGATGACAGAAATGAGAACAATGTAAAAAATCAAATAAAGTTGTATTAATTGAGAGCATTGGTTGTAACTTGATTTGCCTTTCAACTGTCTTTGGTCCCATGTGTCATGCTATCATTTGTTCATTTATTATTAAGTAATTTTACCCTATATAGATAGTCCCTATGCTTTTTGATGACATATCTTTGTGTCACTGGAAAGTTGGTGAAGATCCCTTTCTTGGCGGGAAATCTCTTGAACAGTTTCTGATGCTTGAAAGGACGGACCTCTTCTCGCATTTAATATCCCGAACACATGTTGCCCAACGATTCAACAATATTTTTTCTGGTTCTCGAGGTAATCATGACGACAATTTTTTCCATCTATATCTTTACTTATACTCATCATTTTACCTTTTTCAGTTCCAAAATTTTCATAAGTTTATCATCTTCTCTGAACTCAACCTCCTCCTGCTTATAAATTTTTCATCTTCTCTAACTTTCTCTATAAATTTTATGGCCTTTTACTACCATGGATACTTCTACTGAATCTTTTAGAAACTCTGGTCTTCTCTTCGATGGAGGCCCGAAGAGAAACAAAGACAAAGAAGCTGATGTTTTTTCGAGCCTCCCACTGTAAACACCATCATAACCAAACACCTGAGTATAATCAATGACTTACAGAAGAAGCTTTCATCCGCGTCTCCACGGACTTGGGCCGCTAACAAGTACCTCTTATCTATTTGCCCTTCCAGTATTCCTGTTATGAAGGAGGACTGCAACTGCCCAAACCTCTTAACATCCTCGCTCTGGATATGATAGAGCGGGTTACATTTACCAAGAAAGGTTTTACGTATGTCTATATGTATCCCTGCACCTTGGGCCCGTTATCCTTGGGGACGAGTGAAGGCCTCAACCCCGTGGTTTTAGAGTTTTGCCACCGGTACCAGGTCTGTTTGGCACAAGTAGGATCATCTATATGATGAACAATGGCTTGACTACACCACTTGTGCACGGAGATTGGGAAACCCTAACCCTGGCACACATGATGAATCTCTACTACCCCAAAATCTTTCGTGGGGGAGCAATAAATTTCAGCAAACATGACCACCGCGCTATCCTCACTAGCATGGATGACGACAATAATCGTGGGTGGATGGAATGATTTGTCATCATTGCCACCAGGGACATCATCCCAGCTACAACTATGCCTTTTCCCGAGTTGTGGAACCATTTTCGTAAGTTTTTGATTCGTTTCCTTCCTCCGTGTAAAGATTATTTTCTGTTATTGTTGACATCTTCATTTCTTTTGTTTCAGCTACTCGGTGGACACCATCACAGGTTCAAGCCCTGGATCAATAGGTTTAGAAGATTCTGGAAATTACAACACCAGAATCCCGCCGATGGAAGGAAATGGTTCCCAAATATGGGTGGATGACCAAGAACCATGGTAAAGTGAATCCCTCTTCCTTTTACATTTATATGAAAATAGATACCTTTATTAACTTCATTTTTTTGCTTGGTTTAGGACTTCCGCAGGGTTTTGTCACCTTCCCCGAGGTCGACATTTTAACCGACCTCGAGGTGCCCAGGAGGGTGCTAAAAAATTCCCTTGCTCGAAGCAGTACCAGTGAATCTACTTCCAGTGAAGGTGATTCCTCTTGGAGTCCCCATCCAGAGAACAAGCAACCAAAAAGGCAACATTCTTCCTCGGCTGGGGATAAAAATAAGAAAATAAAGACCACAACAACCGAGCCGACCACAGTGGTTGTTGTCAAAGATGGAGAAATCATTAATGAAGTGGCTCCTCTCCAAAGGAGAAAAATAACTTCTCAGCTCAACCGGACACTTAGTCGGGAGAGCTTCGAAGCCCGTCCGAAGAAGAGTTCCAAGCACTTTGGGGCGAGATAGAGATAGTATGGTGTTGATTCTTGCTTACCAACTCCCGTTGCTGTTTCTGATCCAAGGAGTGCAGGCCTCAGGCCTCTTGTGCCTTTAGATACTGAGCAACTAATAATCAGTGCTACACCTACTGTTTCTCAACCTTTGATGCCAACAATTTCACGCCCCTCTACACTAACTCCACCTTCGCCACCAATGCCCACTATGTCTTCTCCACCCGAGAAAGACGCTCGAGAGAGAAATACTTCTCCTCCTCGGTCTCCCGACCATGGGAATTTGGGGCATAATTACTCACCCCCTTCCCCGAATCCCCGAAGAAGGAGGAGTGCTACTCTTTCGATTTCGAAGGAGTGCCACCTACTGTCCAGGCCGGTGGAGCTTGCCAACTACCTGAAGCCGCTAGCTTCAGAGAAAGATAAGAAGAAAAAACTCCCTCTTTCGAGCGAGTGTTTGTGAATAATGCAATGCATAATTGGGCAGCAGTATTGTACTTGATTTCTTATCATTTATATTCCATCTATCTGTGCAATGATATTTCTAATCTTGATATTCCTTTTTTGCAGGCCAACTTCCTTGCTTCCGAGGGCCTACGTAAATTAATCCTCGATAAGTGAGGACTCGCGTCCGAGCGGGATAACCTGTTGGACAAAAGGGACCATCTTGCTACACGCCTCCCGTTGTTGGAGGCAAAGGATGCTGACACAAGTGAGCTTGTGGACAGATGCAACAAAGTGAACAAAAGATGATGGCCCACATCCAAGAAGCCACTTCATTACATGAACAACTCCAAGAGGCTAAGGCTAAGTGGGTAGAGCTCCAAGATACTGTACTTGTTACTACCAGCATGAGTCTACCTCCGAGGAACAAGTGAACAACTTGATGGCAGCCTTGATGTCACGACCCCAAATCCTAAGCCGGCCGTGATGGCGCCTATCATGGAACTAGGCTAGACAACCATTTCAGATAATCAATATTTCATAATTTCCCAAATTAGCAGATATTATAATAGCAGAATGAGATGAACAAATTATACACTTTCCCAAAACCTGGAGTCAACTGTCATGAGCATCTAAGACTGTAAATACAATGTACAATATAGTGACTTGCTACAACAAAAGTCTGAGGTACAAAAGACCAAACAAAACTATGATCTGAGGGAAGGGAAGAAGGTGAGCTGGGGACGCTGAGCAGCTACCTCGATCCTCGAACAACTCCAAGCTCATCTGGAAATCAACTAGTGAGATGGTCCGATACATGGATCTGCACATAGAGGTGAAGGGAGTAACGTGAGTACGCCAACTCAGTAAGTAATCAAAGTACCTAAAAACTTGAGTATAGTGACGAGCATTTAAATCATGTAAATCCATATAATGAATAACAGTAGAAATGAATAAATCAAGTCAAGAATCTATAATTCCGAATATTTCATAAAACTCCGATTTTCATTTAAAAATCTCGTATATAAAAAACATTTATCCAACATTTATTATCAGAGGCTCAGTTTAAAGAAGAGTGAAAATAGCATTTTCATAAAATATAAGCTCCTCGGGCACAGTATCACTCACAATAAAGCCTCTCGGGCAAGCCTCTCAGTCACTCGTGACTCCACTATTAGTATCTCATTCTCTCACTTAAACACTCGTACTCAGCAAGTACCATGAATACACACAACTGATGCGGTGGGCAACCCGCTCCACTACATATATATATATACTGTTGCGGCGTGCAACCTGATCCATATAATAGTCGACTGCGCTCACTGCGGGTGTACAGACTCCTAGAGGGGCTCCTTCAGCCCAAGCGCTATATCTGCTGCGGCGTGCAGCCCGATCGAATATGTACATTGCTGCGGCGTGCAGCCCGATCCATATACAATATATATATTGCTGCGGCGTGCAGCCTGACCCATACATAATCTATATATTGCTGCGGCGTGCAGCCCGATCCATATGTAATATATAACATATATATTGTTGCGGCGTGCATCCCGACTCATAACTATCCTCACATACTTGCACTCGGCCTGACTCAGTCATCCTCACAAGACACTTAGGCAATTCATCTCAACTCACGGGACTCATCCCAACATACTTCTTAAGTTCAAGGCAGTGTGATAACAGTGAAAATAACAACAAGTGGTAAACATGACTGAGTTCACAGATGTTCTATCAGGATAGTGGTAGATAGTGTAAAAGTACCTCTGAGGGTCTAAACGGGTCGGCACAAGGCCCCAATCATGGAAATTACCCCTGAGGGTCTAAACAGGTCGGCACAAGGCCCCAATCATGGAAAATACAAGGTCCCAATCATGGAAAATACCCCTGAGGGTCTAAATAGGTCAGCACAAGGCCTCAATCATGGAAAATACCCCTGAGGGTCTAAACAGGTCGGCAAGAGTCCCCAAACATGGCTCACATCCCATAAACAAGTATAAATTTCTAAAATACAGGATATCATAAGGTTTCAAATCGAATACGCGGCTTAATAGTCGCTACGGGACGGACCAGGTCACAATCCCTATCGGTGCACACCCCCTCGCTCCTCACCTAGCATGTGTGTCACCTCATTTACCAAAACAATATCAAATACCGAGGTGTCATACCCTCAGGTTTAGAGTTACAGTCGTTACTTACCTCAAAATAGCCCAAAAGCTACTCCGCGATGCGCTTGCCCCTCGAATTGTCTCCCAAATGCTCCGAATCTAACCAAAACCAGATTAACATCATCAATATACGCATAAGGAACAAAACCCAATAAAAACTATCAATTTAGACACAATTCTCGAAATTTAGCCAAACCCGAGCCCCGAGCCCCGGGCCCACGTCTCAGAATTCGATAAAATTTACATCACTAGAATCCTCATTCTCCCACGAATCTATACATACTAAGAACACCACAATCGGACCCCAATTTCCCACTCAAATCACCAAAAGAATTTTCCAAATTCTCCTGCCATTTTCCCCAACTTTTCCACTTTAATTCCTCAAATTGCATGGTGAAAATCAACACAAATTCATGAAATTGAACCAAAAATGATTGAAGAACACTTTCCACAAGAACTCCACTAACAAGCTCGTCCAAAATCTCCTTCCCCCGATCTCTCTTGTGAAAATTTGAGTTATGGCCAAGAGCCCACGAATTTGGAACTTAAAAACTGTTCTGCCCAGGCCTCTTCTTCACTGTGATCGCGAACCACTCCACGCGATCGCGAAGAACAGCGGGTCAGCCACTCACGTGCCCCTTCAACTCTACGCGATCGCGACCTCCACCACGCGATCGCATATAACAAAAATCCTGCCACCCCTAGCTAGGCCTACGCGATCGCAAACATCCTCCTGCGATCGCGTAGAAGGAAACCAGAGACTCACACCAGCAAAAATCTACCAAGTTTTTAAGCCAAGAGTTGGTCCGTTAACCACCCAAAATACATCCGAGTCACTCGGGACCTCAACCAAACATACCAACATATCCCATAATATCATTCAAACTTAGACGAGCCTTCGAAACACCAAAAATAACGAAAAAAATACTAAAATCACATCAAATTCAAGCCTATGAACTTTGAAACTTCAAAATTTCGCCAATAATGCCGAAACCAACCAAAACACATCCGATTGACCTGACATTTTGCACGCATTCCCAAAATGACATTACGAACCTGCTCCAACTGGGGAATTCCATTCCGACCCCGATATCCTATTTTTTACTGCCGACCGGAAATCGTCAAAAACTAATTTTCGCCAATTCAAGCTAATTCTACACCGGACATCAAAACTTCATTCCGAACACACTCTTAAGTCCCAAATCACCTAGAGAAGCTATCCGAGCCATAAAATCCACATTCCGAGGTCGTTTACCAATAAGTCAACTCCTAGTTGACTTTCTCAACTATTAAGCTAATTTAAGAGACTAAGTGTGTCAGATCTCACCACGACCACTCCGAAACCGAACCAACCGACCCAACACAACATATATAGGCTAAGAAACATATGATAAGGCAGAAATGGGGAAAATGGGGCTAATCTCATGGAACGACCGGTCGGGTCGTTACATCCTCCCCCTCTTAAACAAACTTTCGTCCTCGAACGGGTCTAGAAACATACGTGGAGTCTCGAATAAGTGAGGATATTTGCTCTGCATCTCCAGCTTGGTCTCCTAGGTGGCATCCTTCACCAGCTTTCCTCTCCACTGAACCTTCACTGAAGCTATATCCTTAGACCTCACCTGACGACCCAAAGTAGCCACTGGCTCTACCTCATATGACATATCACCCTCGAGCTGAACCGTGCTGAGGTCCAAAACATGAGACAGGTCACCAACATACTTCCGGAGCACCGAAACATGGAACACCGGATGAATACTCGATAAGCTGGGAGGCATGGCAAGTCTATAAGTCACCTCCCCAACCCTCTGAAGCACCTCAAAAGGCCCAATAAACCGGGGACTCAGCTTTCCCCTCTTCCCGAACCTCATAACATCCTTCATGGGTGGCACCTTCAACATCACCTTCTCCCCAACCATGAAAGACACATCTCGGACCTTCCGGTCAACATAACTCTTCTGCATAGACTGCATCGTTCGAAGCCGCTCCTGAATCAATTTCACCTTACCCAACGCATCCTGAACCAAGTCTGTGCCCAATAGCCTAGAATCGCCCGACTCAAACCAACCAACTGGAGATCTGTACCTCCTACCATATAAAGCCTCATACGGAGCCATCTGGATACTCGACTGATAACTGTTATTATATGCAAACTCCGCGAGTGGCAGAAACTGGTCCCATGAACCCCCAAAATCAATGACACAGGCCCGCAACATATCCTCCAAAATCTGAATAGTACGCTCCGACTGCCCATCGGTCTGAGGATGAAATGTTGTGCTCAACTCAACCTGAGTACCTAACTCCCTCTGCACGACCCTCCAAAACCGAGATGTGAACTGAGTACCTCTGTCATAAATGATAGAAACTGGAACCCCATGCAATCGGAAATTCTCTCTGATATAAATCTCAACTAACCACTCCGAAGAATAAGTAGTACCAACAGGAATGAGTGCGCAGACTTGGTCAGCCGATCCACAATAACCCATATAGCATCAAACCTCATCGAAGTCCGTGGGAGCCCAACTACGAAGTCCATGGTGATTCGCTCCCACTTCCACTCCGGAATATCTAATTTCTAAAGCAATCCACCTGGTCTCTGGTGCTCATACTTGACCTGCTGAAAATTGAGACGCCGAGACACAAAATCAATAATATCTCTCTTCATCCGCCTCCACCAATAATGTTGTCTCAGATCCTGATACATCTTTGCGGCACTCGGATGGATGGAATACCGCGAACTATGGGCCTCAGCTAGAAGCGAATCTCGAAGCCATCCACATTGGGCACGTAAATCCGACCTGCATCCTCATGACCCAATCATCACCAATAACCACATCCCTGGCATCACCGCGATGGACCCTATCCTGAAGAACAAGCAAGTGTGGATCATCATATTGGCGTGCTCTAATCTCATCATAAAGAGAAGACCTGGAGGCTACACAAACCAATACCCGCAGGGGATCTGGTAGATCCAATCTCACCAACTAACCCGTTAAATCCAGAACATCAAGTGCTAAAGGTCGCTCTGCTACTGGAAGGTAGGCTTAACTTTCCAAACTCTCCGTTCTGCGACTCAGGGCATCGGCCACTACATTGGCCTTCCCTAGATGATATAAAATAGTGAGGTCATAATCCTTGAGAAGCTCCAACCACCTCCTCTGACACAAATTTAGATCCTTCTGCTTAAGCAGATGCTGCAAACTTCGGTGATTAGTGAAAATCTCACAATGCACTCCATATAATAATGACAGCAAATCTTCAAGGCGTGGAATATAGCTACTAGCTCAAGATCGTGCACTGGATAATTCTTCTCGTGCACCTTCAACTGTCTGGACGCGTAGGCAATCACCCTACCGTCCTGCATCAAAACCGCTCCAAGGACAACTCTCGAGGCATCATAGTAAACTGTATAAGAACCTGAACCCGTAGGCAAAACCAACAGCGGAGCTGTAGTCAAAGTTGACTTGAGCTTCTGAAAGCTCTCCTCACACTCCTTAGTCCACCTGAACTGAGCACCCTTCTGGATCATTCTGATCATAGGTGCTGCAATAGATGAAAATTCCTCTACGAAACGATGATAGTACCCTAACAAACCAAGGAAACTGCGAATCTCGGTAGCTGATGACGGTCTAGGCCAGCTCTGCACCGCCTCTACCTTTTTCGGATCAACCTGAATACCCTCACTGGACACCACGTGCCCCAAGAACGCTACTGAATCAATCCAGAACTCACAATTTGAAAATTTTGCATACAATCTCTTCTCTCTCAAGGTCTGAAGCACAACTCTCAAATGCTTCTCATGATCCTCCAGAGATCCGAAATATACCAAGATATCGTCAATAAACACGATGACGAAAGAATCCAGATAAGGCCAGAATACATTGTGCACCAAATGCATAAAGGCTGCTGGGGCATTGGTCAACCCGAATGACATAACCAGAAACTCATAATGACCATATCTAGTCCTGAAAGTAGTCTTCAGAATGTCTAGCCCCCGAACCTTCGACTGATGATAGCCGAAACGCAAGTCAATCTTGGAAAATAACCTGGCACCCTGCAACTGATCAAATGAGTCATCTATACGAGGCAAGGGATACTGGTTCTTCACCCTAACTCTGTTCAGATATCGATAATCAATACACATACGTATAGAACCATCCTTCTTCTTTACAAACAACACCGGTGCACCCCAAGGTGAAACACTAGGTCGAATGAACCCCTTATCTAGGAGTTCCTGAAGCTGCTTCTTTAATTCTTTTAGCTCCGCTGGCGCCATACGATAAGGTGGAATAGAAATAGGCTGAGTGCCTAGCACCAGGTCAATACCAAAATCAATGTCCATGTCAGGTGGCATGCCTGGAAGGTCTGCAGGAAACACGTCCGAAAAGTCACGGACCACAAGAACCGAATCAATGGCGGGAGTCTCACCACTGACATCCCTCACAAAATCCAGATACGATAAACACCCCTTCTCAACCATACACTGAGCCTTCAGGTAGGAAATCACCCTGCTAGGTACATACTCAGAAGAACCTCTCCACTCAACCCTTGGACATCCAGGCATAGCTAAGGTCACGGTCTTAGCATGAAAATCAAGAACATCATGACACGGAGATAACCAGTCCATGCCCAATATCACATCAAAATCGATCATGCTGAGTAACAGTAGGTTCACTTGGGTCTCCAGAACCCCAATAGATATCACACATGAACGATACACACTGTCCACAGCAACAATATCGCCCACCGGAGTCGACACATGAGTAGATGTAACTAACGACTCACGGGGCATATCCAGAAAATGGGAAACATATGAAGAAACATAGGAATATGTAGAACCAGGGTCAAATAAAGCCAAAGCATCTCGGCGACAGACTGAGACAATACCTGCGATCACTGCATCAGAGGCCATAGCATCTGGCTTGGCTGGAAATGCATACATATGGGCCTGACCTCCACCTGCTCGACCTCCCCCTCTAGGGCGGCCTCTAGCTGACTGACTACCACCCCTGGCTGCCTGGGTAGGTGGTGAAGTAACTGGAGCTAAAGTCGAAGGCTGGATTCTCAGCTGAGATAGGCCTCCAAAAAGATGAGGACACTGCCTCCTCGTATGCCCGAACTCTCCACACTCATAAAAAATCCATGGAGCTGGAGACAGGGACTGAAAAGAACCCCTGGCACCAGAATGGCCACTAGGAGAACCATGCATAGAAGAACCCTGAACTGATGGTGCTCGAGCTATACACTGAGCTGGAAAGGAACCGAATGAAGAACGGCCTGGCTGAGAACTGTGGGGACCATGCCCCGAAGATGCACCTCTATGGGCTGGGCAGCCTGATCGAGAAAGCCTGAATGAACGACCTCTACCATGTTTGAAACTGCCCCCTAGAAGGAGCACCACTAGAACCACTCGATCCACAAGGCCTCTTGGCCTCCCTCTCTACCCACTCATGGCGGCGAACCGACTCAATATCGCGAGCAATATCAGCAACCTTCTCGAAGGTAGCACCTGATACTCTCTCCCGAGTCATGAAAAGGCAGAGCTGATAAGCGAGGCCATCCACGAACCTCCTAATCCTCTCCCTATCAGTATGGACCAACTCTGTGGCATGACGAGCCAACTCCGAAAACCAAATATTGCGTCACTGATAGCTTCCCCTAACACAGCTGCTCAAAATGCCTGCGTTGCTCCTCCCTGTGAGACTGGGGTACATACTTCTCCAAGAAGATAGTGGAGAAGTGCTTCCAGGTGAGGGGTGTTGAACCAACAGGCCTACGCCTCTCAAAAGAATCCCGCCAAGTGAAGGCAGCACCAAAAAACTGAAAAGTAGAAAATGAGACCCACTAGTCTCCAAAATCCCAGCGGTAAGCAACATCCTCTAACACTTATCCAGAAAATCCTGGGCATACTCGCCCTAAACACCACATATTTTCGGAGGTTGTAGTCTACTAAATCTCTCCAGCCTACGTTGCTCATCATCTGGCATAGCTGGATCCACGAAGTCCTGAACTGGAGCAACCGGTTGGGTTGGAACCACCCCCGGTGTCTGATGGCCCTGGGTAACCTACTCAGGTGTCCGGGCAACTGGAGTCTGACTGCCTCCCCAGGCCTGAGAAGTAGTGGCAACTGCCTAAGCATGGGTGGTACACACAGTCAAGATCTAATCCAAGGTCTCCTGAAGACCCGGAATAACAATAGGCACTGCCGGTGCCTGAGCCTGTCCCGCTAGAGCATCTGCGGCGGGAACCTGATCCTGAATAGTAGGGGGATCAATTGATACTGCCCTGGCTGCCGCACGGGCTGGCCCCTACCTCTACCATGGTCTCGACCCTTCGCTGGTCTAGCTGGTGGCTGATCGCCCTGATCGGTGGCGCGAGTCCTCACCATCTGTGAGAGAATGAAACAACAGAAGTTTAGATTTCCAGAATCAACCAAATGGCACGATAGAATTCACGAAAAAATGAGATTGTTCCTAAGGATTCTGCAGCCTCTCAAAGATAAGTATAGACGTCTCCGTACCGATCCACAAGACTCTACTAAACCTGCTCATGATCGTTGAGTCCTATGTAACCTAGGCTCTGATACCAACTTGTCACGACCCCAAATCTTAAGTCAACCGTGATGACGCCTATCATGGAACTAGGCTAGCCAACCATTTCAGATTATCAATATATTTCATAATTTCCCAAAATTAGAAGATTTTAAAATAGTAGAATGAGATGAACAAATTATACACTTTTCCAAAACCTGGAGTCAACTGTCATGAGCATCTAAGACTGTAAATACAATGTACAATATAGTGACTTGCTACAACAAAAGTCTGAGGTACAAAAGACCAAAAAAACTATGATTTGAGGGAAGGGAAGGAGGTGAGCTGGGGACGCTGAGCAGCTACCTCGATCCTCGAACAACTCCAAGCTCGTCCAAAAATCAACTAGTGAGATGGTCCAGTGCCTGGATCATCACACCGAGGTGAAGGGAGTAACGCGAGTACGCTAACTCAGTAAGTAATCAAAGTAACTAAAAACTTGAGTGTAGTGACGAGCATTTAAATCATGTAAATCAATATAATGAATAACAGTGGAAATGAATAAATCAAGTCAGGAATCTACAATTCCGAATATTTCATAAAACTCCGGTTTCCGTTTAAAAATTTCGTATATAAAAACATTTATCCAACATATATTATCAGAGGCTCAGTGTAAAGAAGAGTGAAAACAACATTTTCATAAAATATAAGCTCCTCGGGCACAGTATCACTCACAATAAAGCCTCTCGGGAAAGCCTCCCAGTCACTCGTGACTC
>ML425949.1:1081-27599 GCA_005239525.1 Nicotiana knightiana
TATTCTCTCTATCAATGAAATCTGATGCTTTTTGCTCTGATTCAGTATCTCTATTTTTTGATAGTTTGAATTCTTAGTTGATTATTGATGATTAATCCATGATTGCATATGCAGTAGCCTCAATGGCCATGAGTAATTGTTAACAACACTGATGAGTTTATCATTTTGCAAACTTTTCGATGATGCCAAAAGGGGGAAGAAAAAAGTGCTTTTATATTTCAAGTTCAAGTGATATTTATAACCTAATGAACCTGGTTTCTCCTCTATGATAAATGCTAAAAAAACATACAAAGTGTTTGAGTTGTATACAGGATTAAGCATAGATTTTGTCATCATCAAAAAGGGGGAATTTGTTGACCCATGTCACTGCATAGTTTTGAAGATTGACAAAAGGCTGACCAGTTGAACCAGGTCCATCAGAGTAACACATACTTGACCTGACGAGTTAGCACACAAACCTTATATGCATAGGAGATGAATGCGATTGTGAAGTATCAATGAACAAGAAGGGTATCTTCTAATGCGAAAAGGTTGCAAGTTGATGAAAAAATAGAATTCGAATTCAGCAAGGACAAAAATGAAGGAAGGAAGTTGAGTTTGATAAGAACTTGTTCTCCCAGGTAGAGTTGAACTGGAATTGGAAGACAAGCTTAACGACTGACTCTATAAATACTTGATGTATTTTTGCTGAAAAAAAGAGACACACAAGTGCAGAAGTGAATCAAGATCTGAAAGCAAAATTCCCAGATATTTTGCAAGCAGAATTACTGTGCGATTCAAAGGCTACAGTTCAACTAGAAGAACCAGTTCCATCTGATTAATTATTGAGTCTAGTTGATTGTAGTAGGAGCTTTAATATTGTATCTTTTCAGCTTTCATAGAATTGTAATAGGTACGTATTGATCAAGTTAGAGTTAACTTGAGGTGTGTAGTTAGCAAGGGGCTAGTTACTACAAAGGGATAGAGTTAATCCTTAGGATTACAAAAGAGTTTATTTTGTAAGTCCGTTTGGCTCAGAGTTTTAGTGAAGAGTTGAGCAAATCCTACTGAGGAGTAGGTCGTGGTTTTTTCACCTTTTGAGCCAGGTGTTTTCCACGTAAAAGTCTCTGTGTTTTTACTTTACTGCTTCTTATTATTCCGCAACAGTAGTAGTTGGAACACCAAGAAGAACCAGGTTCTTCTACTGAGACAGCACTCGAAAATTGGGTACCACACAAAGTAACTTATCTTATTGTGTGGTATTGAAGTCTAAAACATCAAACTTGCTTTTTGTAAATTTGTCTTAAGCATGCTTCATTTTGTTAATACGTGCGCACCCTTTCCCTTTCCCCTTATGTGAATTTAATTGCCCGTTTTGAGCATTTATGATTTCCTTTACTGCAGAAACTGACTTATTTCTTTATTTTCCTTTCTTAAATTTCTTTCAATTATTAAATACCACATTTATTATTTTCCTAACGTGCAAATACGTGACAACATGCTATTTACTGTTGCATAAATCATGCTGAACATCATATTCCACTCGTGCGTAATCAATCCTTTAGCAACGCTTGATGAGTGGTTGCGCTCTTGCTATATATCGCCCTTTAAATTCGAAAGGCTTATTTGCGGTAAAACTAGTCGATCAACGGTGCAATCGAAGGTTCTGTGCCTTTCCCCCTCAACTTGTCCGCTTGAGAGTACCAGTCTAGACCCCATAGCAACCTAACTCTGATTATAACTGTACATGCATCATGTCAAACCTAGACGGGTTAGTATGTTGTCCACATAATAACCCTTTAAGACAAACCTTATCCAAAAGTCCACCGGGGTTTCCATAATCCCAACGGACGCAACCACATTTGTGCATTAATTTTGGAGAACTAGATGCCAATATGCTAATAATGGATATATAAATAGTCGAATCTGGAGTGGGAAAGGGCCTAACCTTATTTGTTTTGAAGAAAATGAGGCACGAGGTCCCCAGGTTTGGCATGGTCCAAAATATACCACCACTGCTAGTAGATTGGTGGGAAGATCTTTCCTCAAGTGACAAAAAACATGTGAAGAAGGTCTTGGGAAATTTTCCCTCTCTGTTAGACATCCAGCAAAATAACATGTTGATAGAAGCTGCAACCATGTTCTGGCATCGTGAAAGATCAGTGTTTTGCTTCAGGGATATAGAAATGACCCCACCCCTAGAAGAAATCGGGGGATTTGCTGGGCTACCTTAGGATAGCCCTGGGTTATTGGTACCAGAAAATCGCACTGGTAGGGGATTTCTAAAAATGATGGGTCTGAAAAAGAACGCCGATTTGGAGTGCTTAAATAAATCATATATACCATTTGACTACTTGTATGAGAGATACAGTCATAGCAAGTCCTACCGTATTTTCCATGATGATTTTTCCATCACTTCCTTGGGACATATTCACTTCAGAGTTTTCGTGTTCATTGTTTGCTTCTTGGGTATGATAGCGTTTCCAACAAAAAGGGAAATAATTCACACTAGATTGGCTATGGTCGCCAATACTCTAATGGAAGGAATCGAGGGACAAACATACACCATAGTCCCTATGATTATAGATGATATCTACCGGGCTTTGGACCACTGCCAGAAAGGGCCCAAACATTTCGAGGGCTGCAATTTGCTGTTGCAGTTGTGGATAATGGAGCATCTCCAAAAGGGTCAATATCACAAGGAGTTTCCACGAAGGGCGTGGAATGAACATATTGCTTTCCATCACCCTAACGAATGATTTATATTTCGGATAGGTTTGCTCAACCAGAGAGTGCTAAGGAATGGGCGGAGTTCTTCGACAATTTGACTGAGGATCAGGTTCAGTGGATGTTTGAATTGTTCCGTACTGACGAGTTCATCATCAGGTCAAGGGACGCTCCTCACTTAGTGTTGATCGGGTTAAGGGGAATATACCCTTATGTTCCCATCAGGGTTATGAGGCAGGCAGGAAGGCAGGAAGCAGATCATACCGCGGGTCACAAATATAAGTCATTTTTGGGCAGATTTTCAGGATGACGACATCCCTTACAAGTGTCAAGCTCAGCATATGTGGAACTCAAAGATTATTGTGAAAAAGGACACCATCGAGCCAGACAGGTATCATGCGGGACATGCACCCTTTCACCCAGCATGGTTGGAGGACAACTTAGCTGGGAAGGTTAATCCAGGAATTGGTCGGGGAAACAGGGTCATAGATGAAGATGCAGAAACCCAAGTAAAGTACAAAAAGCTGCGCAAGAGAATTCATGACTCCGAGGCCGAACATCAGGAGATACACGAGACAGACAAGAGATTAATTAGGGAATGGAGGGAAATGTCTATCACCTCCAATGGAAGGGTAGAATATCTGGAACAGTGTTTGATGGAGCTAGAAGGAAAGACAAGAAAGAGGGCCGCTGACTGCCAGAATGCTTAAGGAAGCGAGGGAGGAAATATGGAAAGAGTATACCTGTTGTTAGGCATGCAGGAACTAGGGGACCTGATTGATGAAGTCAGAAAGATCAAGACTGGGGAAGGTCCTTCTGGGACCAAGTAGATTAGATTTACCTATTTTTTCCTAAATGTAATAAGGCCAAATTCCAGTAGTGACTTATCTTTTATTATCTTAGTATCGTGTTGGATTCATCTATTTTTATATTAATGAAATGAGGCAATTATTGGATTCTAACTTCTCCAAAACAACTTGTCTCTAGGCCTACCTCAGGCACAACGAGGCTCCCAAAATAGGACGCAAATAATATTCCGCAATATGTGTTTAAATACCGCAGATACTCTTTTCAGAAGTCTTACTAACTTGTCTACCTTTTGTTTTTCTTTCTTTCTTTCGATTATTCCCATTCCCCAAAGGTTGGTTCATGCATACTGGCATCATCATCTTATCATACTAGATCCAGGGGCCCTCCACCTCTCCAAGTCCACCAAAAGGCAAAATGAAAGCAAAGATGGATGATTTGGACAGCACCGGAAGAGACAACAACGCACATGTTGAACATGTAGAAGCTTCTGATGGCCGAAGTACTCAGGCCCCAAATGGTGCAGTATCACGACTTGAGCAAAAAATACTAGAACTCCAGGGTGAGCTCGAGCAGGTCCGGGGCTTAGCAAACTTATCCCTCACACTCAATATCCCAGATGTCAACCATTCAAACACTCAGAACCCCGCACCACCGCAAAACACACCCAACAAGCACCTACAAAATCCTCCCGCACCTCACCATTACACAACCCCTCCACATAATCAAACTATCCCTCCACAATATCAGCAAAACACCTACCATACTCCACAAAATGTCCCACAAATCATTCCCGAACCCCAGAACTCCAATGATCACCATTATACCCAAACTCCCGGTCACCAAAACAACCCTATATACGTGAAAACCCTACCTCACTCCGTTCAGCTCGTATCCTATACACCAGAATCCTCTGAGAAGGACCTGCTCATTAAGAACTTGGCTGAAGAGCTCAAGAAGTTGACAAGTCGGGTTCAAGGCATCGAAGGAAGCAAAGGGATAAAAGGTCTGAACTATGAAGACCTATGCATACAACCAAATGTAGAACTGCCGGAGAATTACAAACCTCCCAAGTTCGAAATGTTTTACGGAACAGGTGATCCCAGGTTTCACCTGAAGACTTATTGCGACAAGCTTGTAGGGGTGGAAAGGATGAAAGGATCCGAATGAAGATTTTCATGAGGAGTCTTACAGGAGATGC
Source organism: Nicotiana knightiana (assembly GCA_005239525.1). Taxonomy (NCBI): domain Eukaryota; kingdom Viridiplantae; phylum Streptophyta; class Magnoliopsida; order Solanales; family Solanaceae; genus Nicotiana; species Nicotiana knightiana. The sequence goes on from ML425949.1 coordinate 5,796, forward strand.
TTTATTCTGGTACATCAGCCATGATCCTAAGAAGAGAGCCAACTGGGTGAGTATGGCATCTGACTTCATGGAGAGATTCAGGTTTAACACAGAGTATGCGCCAGATGTCTTCTACATTTAGAGCTTAAGGAAGAAGCCACTGAGACCTTCCCCGAGTATTCCACTCATTGGAGGTCAGAAGTAGCCAAAGTCAGGCCCACATTGGACGAGGAATATATGAACAAATTCTTCGTCAGAGCACAGGATCCGCAGTACTATGAAAGATAGATGGTAATTGAAAACAAGAAGTTCTCCGATATCATCAAACTCGGAGAAAAGATTGAAGAGGGCATTAAAAGTGGTATGGTGACAAACTTTGAGGCATGGCAGGCCACAAACAAAGCACTGCAGTCAGGGGGTATATCAAAGAAGAAAGATGCAGGAACAATAATGGTCGCCCAAAGACCCAAAACTCCACTTGTATATCAAACCTCCCCACTTACATACCAAGCACCTCCACCCACATATCAACCATCACCTCTGAGATATTCCCAACCAGCCATTGCTTATCACACATATAATTCCCAACCCTCTCACTTTCAGTCACCTCCAACTCTCCCAAACTACCCAAGACCTCGGCCTAACTTTGACCGCAAACCACCTAAACAATACACTGCCATTGCCGAACCCATTGACCAGTTGTATGAAAGGCTGAAGGCTGCTGGTTACATCACTCTTATCCCTGCTACGACCGTGGAGAATTCATTTCAATGGGTCAACCTAAATAAGACAAGTGCATATCATTCTGGCATGAAAGGGCACACCATTAACGAATGCCGAACACTGAAGGATAAGATCCAAACCTTGATTGATAATAAGGTCATTCAGGCCAAAGAAGCTACACCCAACGTCCGCAAAACCCCCCTCCCAAATCATAGGGGTGAAGGTATTAATGTGATAGAGACTGATGAGGAATGGGATCCCTAGGGATCAATTGGACTTATCAAAGAAGGTGACAATCCTAAGAAACCCGCAATCACGCTCAATCCTATTATAGTAAAAATACAATCGCCTGTGGAGGTTGAGGTAGCTGTGTCAGTTCCATTTGAAGTTGAGATAGCACCTCCCGCAGCTGCGCATGTTCCATTCGAAGTGGAAGTAGCCACACCTTTCACAGTGAGTGTCAATCACACCGCCTTTCGACACCAAGGTTGTACCCTAGGATTGTTGATACATAATTTTTCCTATATTTTTAATATGCATAAATACCTTCAAAATAGCATATATATGCATAAATAAGCATACACAAGGTTTTTATAATTTTCCCATAATTTTAAGGGTTTAAATGGATTTGTTTTATCCCCTTTTTATTCATAAAATCCGCAATAATTATTTCCAAATTTTTTTTATGATGATTATTCATTCAACTTCTATACTTACACCAAAATGTAATTGATATAATTTTTATGCATTTTTTATAATTAAATTTGGTATTTTTCAAGCTAAATTGCATATAATTGCAATATTAGCCCATTTTAATATATAATTATGTATTATACGTATAAAATTGGCCTCTATATTTTTAAAATGATAATTATACATTTTTAATCATTTTTTCATAGAGAAATTGTTTTTAGAAAAATATTTATTATTTTAATAAAATTAAAATAGGGAAATTGGCTATTTAAATCATAGCCAAATTTGGCTTTCAATTATAGCCCAAATTGAGCCCTCCTAAATCAATTTCCTACCCAATTACCCTACCCGGATCCTATAAACTCCTACCCAACCCCGGAACCCATTTACCCGGTCTAATCCTGACCGTTGATCTCCCAGATCAACGGTCCAAATAAACCCTTTCCTTTTTTAATTCTAAAAGATCCCTAACCCTATGTAATTTCCAAACCCCCGCCGCCTTCAGATGCTCTCGTCTTTTCTCTTCTCTCAACCTAACCCTAGCCACCTCAACCGCCGCCTCCCTCTCCGGCCATCTCCGGCGACCACCTTTCAATCCCAAGCCTCCAATGGTTCCCCCCTCACCTTGCTCATCATCTCTGAGTCCTTCAAGGGCCCTGGACCATGCCGAATTGCGTCTATGGTTTCTATTTGGTTGATTCATAGCTTCTCCGGTGTGATTTACGGCAACATCACACCATATTTGTTACGATCTTTGAGGTTTACTACAGGTTCTTCCGTTTCTATTTGGGTTTCCGTTGAAACCCTAAATTTTGTTTAATCTCTTAGATCCGTGCTTATTTTTACGATTCAAGTATGTTTCTTTCTATGTTCTACACTGATTCTCAAACCTCTCCTTAAAAAATCATCGGCTTTAAATCGATTTACTTTCTTTAAAGTTAGGGTTTCTCGGAATTTCTTTTACACTCGTTTAAACTGACTTTCTTTATGTGTAAACCTTTTCCTTGCATACCTCGAATGATTCTATGTTCTCACTGCTTTTTCAACTCGCCTCTGTTAAAAGCCCTAAATTTAGGTCTTCTTTGTTTTGGTTCTATGTGTTAGCATGACTACTCGATTCTTGCTAAGTTTCTGCGGTTACCATACTTGTGTTTATTGAGTCTTTAGCTTACTTGTGTGATTGTATTCATTCCTGTTTGTTCATCTCTTTCCTCCTTCTGTCGATATTGCTGACCCTGCCTGTTTTCTACGACTGTTTGCTCTTCTCTATATATATGTTGAAGTTTGGAATCATGACTCGCTCTTGACTGATTCTGATTTCCTTATTTGATGGTCTGATTGAGAGGATTCTTTTAAGACCCTAGAATTCTACTCGCCTGTTTAAACTAATTGATTCCATTACCTTATTTCCTGTAGTACTTTATTTTTACTAAACCCTTTCCTTAATTGAAGCTTCTGAATTTAGTCCTAATTGACTGCCCTATGCTTAATGAACTTTGATTCCTTCCTTATTAGTCACATACTGATTCTTTATTGCCTTATATGCTACTGTTTCTTACCGTTTGAATAAAATCCCTTAACTTAAGGGAGTACTTGCCGTAATTTTCTGATGGATTGATTCTGAGTTCCTTAATTACCATGCTACTACGATTCTTACCTTATTTTACTACCCTCTTTTCAACTATAAAAACTCTAGTCTTTCATTAACACAGACACGAACACACACACTGTTCAACTCTCTCTTTTACACATATACTCTCTACTGTTCTTCTCTTGATTACTTGCTACTATTACTAGTTGTCTGCAAGCCAAGACTGGTTATTCTATTTTCCTATTCTTCATTCTGTACTTGTTACCTTCCAACTGGTATGTCTTCAATTTATGTTTAAAGCTTTGAAATAATATGTTTCTTTGGGTATTTTGATTCATCTTGTTTTTTAATATGCTTCTACTTATGGTTTAGTTTTTCTACTTGCAATTAGTCTGTATACTATGCTCAACATGTTACTACCCCCCCTCCCCCTGCATGTTTCAACATGATTCTACTTCACTTATGTCTTCTTCAATTCCTAGTATACAACAACATGCACCACATGTTACTTAGTCTCTATGCTATACCCTAAACCTCTTCTTAAACCTATGTCCAACTATGTTTTTCATGTGCTGTCCTCTTTGGTACTCCCTCAATCTGTTTCTATTAAGTTCTTGGCGTGAACTCTTTGGGAAAAACTATGTCTGTGACTGTTTAGGTGTTTGTACATGCCTGTGATACTTTAGTTCTCTAATGTTGATTTTTATACAAACCTGTTTCTATGTACGACCTATGTGTCCCCAATCCATGCCTCTCTGTTTATGGTTATCTCTCTATGTTCTGTGTAATATTTTGGTGCTGGTTATTCCCTGTTCTTTTCAAAACTATTTTCCTAAGCCACTCACTTACTGATATGTAAACCTATTTCAAATAAACTATTTTCAGAAATGCTTTCTTAACTCAACTCTTTTTTCAAATCACCTCATGCACTTCACTTTATTCTTAGACCCTTAAGTTCTGCCCCCTTAGTGTGAGCACTGATTTGGGACCCTTGAGCTCCCTATGAACTCTGACACACTGAGGCTGGCACTTCCACACTGCACTTGTTCAATTCTTAGTAACTAAGTCTAGGTGTAAGCACTTCCCAGGATCCTTGAGATCCTTAGGGAACTTTGATGCACCTACACTCTGATTTGTCTATGGAACTGAGGAATATGAGGCCATTGGAGGCTTTGGGAAATCTGGGCCTAATTGAAGGCTCCCTAAAGAGTATCTTCTTGATTTTCTATTTCTATAATTCATTCATTGTCCTGTAATAATTTGTAAACAACTCTTGGGGAATGGTTAGTAAAAAGGGAAGGGGTAACTATGCATGCTATAAATCTAAAAGGGCAGAAACCATGCTCTTAGGTTTACATTTCCTATGTGCGAAATAGAAAAATCATGTTTAGGACTAACATGTGCAAAGCATATCATGCATTAGAAATCATGCTCTTTAGGATTTTTATAAACATTGTTTCAACACTTTACTGCAATACTATTATATCACTTAGGAAAATCCTGTTCAGTAATAACAATGGAAAAACTGCTATCGTGTGATGGTAGCTATGCATTCTGAAAATGTAATCTGAATCTTTCCTTAAAACAAGAGTTTTAACAAAAAATGTGCCATCACACTTACCATGTTACACATAGAAATCATGTTCTAGGTAAACAATTAATAAACCTGTCACTTTGCATATCCTGAAAGCATGTCAAAACACTATAATATTTTGTGCATTCTTAGACCTTGTTTAGGATTGTTATTCTGCACCATTTTGCATCTTCGTGCATTAGATATCATGTCCTTAGGATTTCATCTCATTCGTTTAGGCACCCCTAGCCTAATTACTGATAAAAACAACTACATTCAATTCTCGTAATCAACTGATACCAAGTCTGTATTCTGAACACGTAGGACAACATGTTCTAGGTAATGCAATGTTGAACAACTCTTCTCTAAGTAATGCTGGTAATTGGTACATACTATCTCACACCTAGACAAGCCTTAGGTGATTAATTTGTCTAAAACTGAGAATCTGCCTTCCTGTATATGTTGCTCAATGCTTAAAAGGTTTCAAATCAGTAGGTAAATTGATTAGGACCCCTTTTTGAGTAATAAAAAAAATAGGCCTACATATCTGTCTATGTTCTGAACTCACTTAGGTACCATGTCTTAGGATTCTGAATTTAAATACTGCCATTAACTGTGTTTGAGTCGTGCTGTCTAATTGTATTACTTGTGGAGGTAAACTTGAGCCTTTATTTGCTCTTTCTATGTTCCCATTAACTACAGTCTTATATGCTTTTGTCTGTCGCACTAGAATTTTACCTTTTAAACTTGAGGGTCTGCTTAGTACCTCCCTCCTAGGATAGTAGTCCTAACCTCCTCCGGGACTGATAGGAAGGGGTGGGTAACAACACATAATAGAGTTTGTGACCAACACTCACTTTAATTACCTTCACGGGGTGGGAAAGGGTAGAATATGGATATGATGACCAGTGCGCTAATACCACGTGTAGCCCCTCTTTGAGGAGTGATTACCGGGTATTGTACTGATGTGATCCATATTGTTATAAACCTAGGATACTCTTTATATGCCTAGATTGTAATTCTTTCAAAATGTAACCTTCTTTACTATTTTTCAAACATCGGCATGCTTAAGACTTAAATCCCCTCTTATTTGAGCCTTTATTTGTTTGTTTGCTAAGCTGTACAAATTCACAAAAGCTGTTTGGCCGGGAACCATACTTGTGAATCTTGAGGGGTGCCTAACACCTTCCCCTTATGATAATTTCAAGCCCTTACCCTATCTATGGTTAGCAACGTAGTAGTAAATGAACCCCTTTGGTGTCCTAACATACCTTTAAAAATCGTTAGGTGGCGACTCTCAAAAACACAAACCCATTTCCCAAAAGGAAAGAGTTGTCCCAACCGAATGTCATAAACCCGATCTCCGCGAGGAAAGAAGGGGGCACGACAACATGGCGACTCTGCTGGGGATTTATCTAGGCTTTTACCATTTCAAACGGCTTTGTGGACTTGTCTTTACTTTGTTAATACTTTCGACCTTTCCCTTTCCCCATTTTATGTGCAATTACTTGTCTATTTCTTTAAGCACTTATTTTTTCTTCAAAAGTAACTGACATGCACTTTCTGTTTCCTTCCTTTGTAACCGCTTTTAAATTATAAACTGCTGTATTTACTGCTTTCATAACGTGGAAATACATGACAACGTGTCTTTAATGCTTATTCATTATTGCGTAATCATGCTCAAAATTCATACTCCACTCGTGCCAAATAAAATACTATAGCAACTCTTGATGAGTGGTTGCGACCTTCCTATATTATTACCCCCTAAATTCGGAAAGGCTTATTTGCGGTAAAACTAGTCTATCAGCGGTGCAGTCGACGGTTCCGTGCCTTTCCCCCTTGAGTTGTCCGTTCGAGGGTACCAATATAGAACCCGATAGAAACCTTACTCCATTATGTTGTTTCATGCATCATGGCCAACCCTAGCCAGGCTAATGTGTGGTCCGCACGATGGATTTTAAGATTGGCTTATCCAAAAGTCCACTGGGTTTCCCTAAACCCAAACGGACATCATCACGTTTTGTGCATTTATTTGGCGAACTAAATGCTTTATGCTAATTGTTGATGTTAAATAGTCGATTCTGGTGGGGGTAAGGGTCTAACCTTGTTTGCCTTGCAGAAAAATGAGGCACGAAGTCCCCAGATTCAGCATTGTCTCCAATATCCCCCCAAGATTACTAAGTTGGTGGGAAGATTTACACTCTAGTGACAAATCTCTCGTCAGGAAATACTTGGACAATCTACTGTCTCTCCTAGAAATCCAGCCTAATAACATGATAATAGAGGCTGCTACCCTGTTCTGGGATTGTGAAAGGTCCCTGTACCTCTTTGGGGACATTGAAATGACACCTTTGCTGGAGGAAATAGGAGGATTGGCTGGCCTAGTATGGGAAATCCCGGGGTTGCTAATGCCTGAAAACCGCATAGGCAAAGGTTTTCTCAAAATGATGGGTCTGAAGAAGAATGCAGAACTGGTATGCTTAAAGAAGTCATACATCCCTTTTGACTACTTGTACGAGAGGTACGGTCACAACAAATCATACCGTACATACCACGATGAGTTTGCCATCACATCCTTGAGACACATCCACCGTAGGGTATTCATCTTCATGTTTCGCTTCTTGGGTCTGATCGTGTTTCCAATAAAGAAGGAGATAATCCACACTATATTAGCCATGGTAACCAAGACACTAATGGAAGGAACTAATGGGCAAAACTTCAGTATTGTGCCCATAATTATTGCAGACATATATCAAGCCTTGGAAAAGTGTCAACAAGGGGAAAAACATTTCGAAGGCTGCAATCTACTACTTCAGCTTTGGCTCATGGAACATCTCCAAAAGGGCGAGTACCGACAAGAAGTTCATCGAAGAGTTTGGGATGACCACATCGCTTTCCACCATCCAAAGCAAATGAATTACATCCCCAACAAGTTTGCTCAGCCTGAGAATGCCAAAGGATGGGTCGAGCTCTTTGGTAATCTGACTTAAGAACAGGTACAGTGGATGTTCGAGTGGTTTCTGACAGAGGAGTTCATCGCCCGTCCCAGAGATGCACCGTTCCTAATAGTAATTGGTCTAAGAGGAACATACCCTTACGTCCCTCTTCGATTTATGAGGCAAGCAGGTAGGAAGCAAGTCATACCTAGGGTCGACAAGATGAGCCATCTTTGAGCTGACTTCCAAAATGACGATAGTCCTGACAAGTGCCAAGCCCAGCACATGTGGCACTGCAAGATTATAATGGATAAGGACACCATCGAGCCAGACAAATATCATGCCGGTTGTACCCATTTCTATCCTGGTCGGTTGGCATAAAATTGGGGTGGTCTGAGCGAGCCAGGGTTCGTTCAGGGCCACAGGGTTATAGATGAAACGGCCGAGGCACAAGTCAAAAACAACCAGCTGCACAAGAGGATCCGTGAGTGTGAGGATGAGCACCGCAAAATACATGAGTCTAACAAGAAACTGATCGAGGAATGGAAGGATATGGCTATCAGCACCAACAAAAGGTTAGGGTATTTGAAGCAAGGCATAGTGGAGCTGGAGAAAAAATTTCTCAAAAGGATTGAAGACTGTCAAAAGGCTGGTGGGACCGATGGAGGACATCTAGACAGAGCATACCTGTTGCTGAGGCTTCGCGAGTTGGGGGAGCTGTACGAGGGAAGCAAGAATGCCGAGTCTGGGGAAGGTCCTTCTAGGACCAAGTAGATAGGAATGTCTTTCTTTTACTTTATCAATGTAATAAGGCCAATGGCCATTAGTGACCTTTACTTCCTATTTATTTAGTGTCGTTTTGGGGTTCGTCTATTTTCTTATCAATAAAATGAGGCATTTAGCATCTTACGTTCTCCAAATTAATTTGTCGCTAGGCCTACCTCGCGCACAAAAGAGGTCCCCAAATTAGGACGCGATTTACATTCCCGCACTATGTGTTTAAATACCGCAATACTTTTCATAATCCCCGCTGACTTGGCTACTTTTTGTTTTTGTTTTCCTCTTTCTTTATTTATTTATTCCCCTCCCCAAAGGTTAGTTCGTGCACTCTGGCATCATCATCCTATCTTACAAGATCCAGGGGACCTCCACCCTCTCTTCCTCTTAGTCCTCCCAAAGGCAAGAACAAAGGCAAAAAGAAAATGGAAGATTCAGGTAACAACATAAATGAGAATGTGGTTGAACGGGTAGAGGCCACTGATGGCCAGGGTATTCGAATTCAGAATGAAAATGTGTCGCAGCTGGAACGGAAGTTGTTAAAGTTTCAAGAAGAGCTTGATCAAGTTCAGAATCTAGCAAACCTGTCATTCTCCCTCAATGTCCCAGACGTCAATATCCAGAATCCTACACCTCCTCAAAACATCCCAAAGCAGCAAAATCATCCCACAGCTCATCATCATACCACCCCACTAAAGAACCAATCTCTTCCAGCACACTGCAATGCCTACCATACTGTAAACAACACCCCACTGCTTATCCCAGAACCTCAGAACTCCACAAATGACCATTTCCACACTCATGCTCCAGGCCACCATAACAATAACATCTACGTGGAGACCATGACACACTCCACTCCCCTATCACATACACAGCTGAGTCTGATGAGAAGAACCTTCTTATCAAGAACTTGACCGAAGAACATAGGAAGCTGACCAGCCAGGTTCAAGGCGTCGAATGAATTAAGGGAGTCGAAGGGTTGAACTATGAAGACCTCTACATACAACCCGATGTCGAACTGCTCGAGGGATACAAACCTCCTAAGTTTGAAATGTTTGATGGTACAGGTGATCTAAGGGTCCACCTGAAAACTTATTGTGACAAGCTGGTTGGAGTAGGGAAGGATGAAAGGATCCGCATGAAGCTGTTCATGAGGAGCTTGAAAGGAGATGTATTGTCATTGTACATCAGCCAAGATCCCAAGAAATTGTTGAATTGGGTAAGCATGGCATCTGACTTTATGGATAGATTCAGGTTCAACACAGAAAACGCACCAGACGTGTTCTATATTCAGAATTTGAAAAAGAAGCCCATGGAGGCATTTCGCGAGTATGCTACTCGTTGGAGGTCCGAAGCTGCCTAGGTCAGACCTGCCTTAGAAGAGGAGCAGATGAACAAGTTCTTTGTCCGGGCCCAGGACCCGCAGTACTATGAACGGTTGATGATTATTTAAAACCACAAGTTCTCCGACATTATCAAATTAGGTGAACGGATTGAGGAAGGTATCAAGAGCGGTATGGTTACAAATTTTGAAGCCTTGCAAGCTACAAACAAGGCTTTGCAGTCTGGTGGTGTGTCTAAGAAAAAGAGACGCAAGAGCCGTGATGGTTGCAAAAAGAACCAAATCCCCAATCAAATACCAAACTTACCCAACACCTCCAGTCACATATCAACCAACCCCAAATTACCAAGGACCCTCATACCAAGCTCCACCACCAAATTACCAATCACCTCCACCACCGACATATCAACCTGATTCACCTAGATACTCACAACCCGCTCATGTCTACCACACTTAAAATTCCCAACCATCTCATTACCAATCAACCCCTACCCGTAAAAAATTCCTTAGACATCATCCTAATTTTGATCGCAGACCTTTAAAACAGTATACTGCCATCACTGAACCCATCGACCAGCTGTATGAGAAGCTCAAAGCTGTTGGTTATGTCACCCCCATCCCTGCTGCAACCCCTAAAAATCCTTCTAAATGGGCCAACCCAAACAAGTCCTGAGCATACCACTCCGGCATGAAGGGGCACACCATCGATGAGTGCCGCTCTTTGAAGGACAAGATACAATCCCTGATTGACAACAAGGTCATCGTGGCAAAGGAATCCGCTCCAAAAGTCCGCAACAATCCTCTTCCGGACCATAAGGGTGGAGGCATCCACTTGATTGAAATAGAAGATGATTGGGACCCCGAGGGATCAATCGGGGTTATTGTAGAAGACGATGATCCAAAGAAACCTGCAGTCACTCTCAACCCGATCATAGTCCAGATTCAACCGTCTGAGGATGCTGAGGTAAATATGTCCATGCCTCTTGAGTTTGAAGCAGCGTCACCTGCAAAGACACCCGTATCGATTGAAGTTGAGTTCGTGTCTCCGCCAAATGCACCCACACTATTTGAGCTTGCAGTGTTGCCACCCCAAGAACATGTTCCATTCGAAGTGAGGGTAGCTGCGCCAATCACGGTGGCGATATCGACCACACCACCTTTCTATACAGATGCTGTACCATGGGACTATACAGCCGAGGCGAGAAGGAAAGGCAAAGTCAATACTAAAGAAGCTATTGCAGCGCAGGGTATGACAAGAACTGGTAGAGTCTATACCCCTGAACATCTGGCTGAATCAGCAGGCAGGCTTCCAATCAGCGTCCCATTATCGAGACAGGTCCGGGCGACCTTTGGAGGAAAGTACAGGCCAATGAGTATTCGGTTATCAACTAGTTGAACAAAACGTCAGCGGAAATATCCATCCTCTCTTTGCTGCAGAATTCCCAGACGCACATGAATGCTTTATTGAAGGTGTTGAACGAAGCCTATGTTCCAAACAACATTACTAGTGGATAAATGGCTAATATGGTGGGCCAAGTGTTGGAGAGTCACAAGATCACTTTCCATGAGGACGAGCTGCCTCCTGTAGGACTGGGCCATAACAAAGTACTACACATAACTGTGCAACGCTAAGATTATTTCATCACCAGAATCCTGATCGATGGGGGATCCAGTCTTAACATCTGTCCGCTGATAACGCTCAAGAAATTGGGTAAAGGGATGCATGAAATAAAGGATGGAGCGATCAACGTGAAAGCCTTCGATGGATCTCAGAGGTCCACCATTGGTGAGATTAGCCTATGCCTGCAAATGGGGCCAACCTGGTTCGAGGTGGACTTCCAAGTGATAGATGTGCCAACGTCCTACAATTTGTTATTGGTTAGACTCTGGATCCATGCTTCTGGGGCCGTAGCATCAACGCTACATCAGGCAGCGAAGTTCGAGTGGAACCACCAAGAGGTGATTATTCATGGTGACGATAGCAACCCTATTTACAGTCGCCAGACTATTTCGGTGATTGAAGGAAGAAAGAAGCTGGGTGGAGAAACTTACCACCACATTGAACGGGTCAACAATATCGACAAAGACAAATGGTGGGATAGCAAGATCGCAAGTATGATGAATTGGCGAGGGTACAAGCCAGGTAAAGGGCTCGGCAAGAACCTTCAGGGGATTTCCAAACCTATCAAAATCAAGGAGCACGACACCACTTTCGATTTGGGATACAAATACACTTGGTAAGAATTAAAAGATTGGTCGCCACATGGCGTGGTCCTTATTACCCTTTGGGGAAACCAATACCGCATCTGGAGCAGACCTTCTAACATGCCGACGTTATTTATGGATCAGACAAAGAAGAAGCACTTGCAGCAATGAGGAACTTGTTTCTGGAGGGCAGTGATATGGATTTCTGTGTTATTCTCGAGGGGGGGGGGGGGAGGAAAGCCCTTCTTTACAGGCTGTGAGCAGAGGGACGTACCTCAAGAATTGGACTATCAGGACAACGAAAGCCCGACGAGCCTCGGGTAGCAAGGCTAAAACAAGCCTTATTCACTATTTTCTTTACTAAATGATTTCCTTTTTCGCATTTTAATTCCTGCAATAAGATCTTCAATGTTCAAAACAACGTTCATTTTATCAAAAGCATTTTTAAATTTTTTCTTACGAATCAATATTTATTGCTATCATTTTTCTCTCATTGCTTTATCTATACATCATTACTATTAGCTGTCTTGATGACCCAATGACTGTGACATGCAATGAGACAACGCAACAAACAGACGTAGATTCAGAAGAGGATGACATACCTGACGAGATTGTCAAAGAAGTTGAGAATTTTGAGAACTGACCTAAGTCCAACCTGGACGAGACTGAAATCATCAACTTGGGAGATTCAGAAAACATCAAGGAAACACGAATTAACATTCATTTATCGCCGTCAGAATAGAAAGAATACACAGAGTTCCTAAAAGAGTATGAGGACATATTCGCCTGGTCGTATGATGACATGACTGGTCTAAGTACGTCTATTGTGGCTCACAAATTGCCAACCAATCCAGTGTGTCCACCGATAAAGCAAAAGCTCAGAAAGTTCAAACTCGACATGAGTTTGAAAATCAAAGAAGAAGTCACCAAGCAGATCAACGCCAAGGTTCTCAGGGTAGTTGAGTACCCGACATGGTTAGCCAACATTGTGCCAGTACCAAAGAAGGATGGGAACGTCAGAGTCTGTGTCGACTACCAGGATCTCAACCGGGCTAGTCCGAAAGATGACTTCCCTTTGCCAAATATACATATCTTAATTGGCAATTGCGCCAAGCATGAATTACAATCATTCATGGATTGCTTCGCTGGTTATCATCAGATTTGGATGGATGAGGAAGATGATGAGAAAATGACTTTTATTACACCATGGGGAGTGTACTGTTACAAGATGATGCCATTCGGCCTGAAGAATGCAGGGGCCACCTACATGAGGACTATGACCACCATCTTCGACGACATGAATCACAAGGAGATCAAGGTATACGTGGATGATGTTATTATCAAGTCTAGGAGATCCACTGACCACATGGAAGATTTGAGGAAGTTCTTCAAAAGGTTGCGGAGATACAATCTGAAGCTGAACCCCACGAAGTGTGCATTCAGGGTTCCTGCTGGAAAGTTTCTCGGGTTCATTGTCAGCCGCCGAGGGATAGAATTGGATCCGTCAAATGTCAAAGCCATTCAAGAACTACCACCGCCAAGGAACAAGAAAGATGTGATGAGTTTCTAGGGGAGACTTAATTACATCAGCCGATTCATAGCACAGTCTACAGTTATCTGTGAGCCGATCTTCAAGATGCTGAAGAAGGACGCCGCAACAAAGTGGACCGATGATTGTCAAAAGGCTTTCNCAAGGAACAAGAAAGATGTGATGAGTTTCTAGGGGAGACTTAATTACATCAGCCGATTCATAGCACAGTCTACAGTTATCTGTGAGCCGATCTTCAAGATGCTGAAGAAGGACGCTGCAACAAAGTGGACCGATGATTGTCAAAAGGTTTTCGAAAAAAATCAAGGCATACCTATCAACACCACCAGTCTTGGTACCGCCTAATCCAGGTAGACCTCTATTAATCTACTTTGCAGTGTTAGATGGAGCTTTCGGCTACGTTATGGGGCAGCACGATTAAACAGGAAGAAAGGAGAAAGCTATTTATTATCTCAGCAAGAAGTTCACTCCAAACGAGGCCAGATATTCTCTATTAGAACGCACTTGTTGTGCTTTGACTTGGGTAGCCCAGAAGATGAGGCATTACTTCTGTGCCTACACAATGTATCTCATATTGAGGATGGATCCATTGAACTACATATTACAGAAGCCTATGCCAACGGGCAAGCTAGCCAAGTGGCAAATCCTGTTGAGTGAATTCGATATTATCTATGTGACTCAAAAAGAGGTCAAGGGACAAGCACTGGCAGACCATCTTGCTGAGAACCATGTAGACGGAGAATACGAACCTCTGAAAATGTGTTTTCTTGATGAAGAGGTATCATTCATAGGAGAAGACATTGCAGAATCCTATGACGGTTCGAGAATGTTCTTCGATGGAGCAACGAAGTTCAAGGGAATTGGTATTGGAGAAGTCCTAATATCCGAAATCGGTCAGCATTATCCGGTATCTGCCAAACTCAGATTCCCCTGCACCAACAATATGGCAGAATATGAAGCCTGTATCTTAGGGCTCAATATGGCCATTGACATGAACGTCCAGGAGCTGTTAGTGATTGGTGACTCAGATTTGCTGGTACATCAGGTACAAGGAGAGTGGGCTACCAAGAATCCAAGATACTGCCGTATCTGCACCACGTACAGGAATTAAGAAAGAGGTTCACAAAGACGGAATTTCGGCATGTCCCCAGAATCCAGAATGAGTTCGCCGATGCATTGGCTATTTTTTCCTCAATGATCCAACACCTGGACAAGAATTTCATTGCTCCTATTCCCATAAGGATCCATAATCAGCCAGCTTATTGTGCCCATGTCGAAGGGGAATGGAAGTTATTGGACCAATCGAGCCTGCCGCCTCCAACGGACACAAGTTCATTCTGGTAGCCATCGACTATTTCACCATACGGGTCGAAGCAGTATCTTACAAAGCAGTGACTAAGAAATTCGTGGCAGACTTTGTCCACGACCGTATTGTTTGTCGATTCGAGATTCCTGAGTCATTCATCACCGAAAATGGTTCCAATATCAACAGTGACCTGATGAAAGCTATGTGCGAGGATTTCAAGATCAAACACAAGAATTCCACAGCTTACAGACCTCAGATGAATGGAGCTGTAGAAGCCGCCAACAAAAACATCAAGAAGATAGTAAGAAAGATGATATAAAGGAACAAGCACTGGCATGAGAAGTTATCATTTGCCTTATTGTGATATCGCACCACAGTTCGGACCTCAACAGGGGAAACTCCCTATATGATAGTTTATGGTACTGAGGCTGTTATTCCTGCCGAAGTCGAGATTCCATCTCTAAGAATTATACAACAAGCTAGCGACGCAGAATGGGTAAAGAGCCGTTATGAGCAACTAGACCTCATAGACGGAAAGAGAATGAATGCAGTCTGTCATGGTCAAATATATAAAAACAGAATGACCCGATCCTTCAACAAGAGAGTCAAGCCTAGACAGTTCACACCGGGGCAGCTCGTGCTGAAGAAGATCTTTCCATATCAAGATGAAGCCAAAGGGAAGTTTTCTCCCAACTGGCAGGGTCCGTACATGGTTCACCGAGTACTGACAGGAGGAGCACTTATACTGGCAAAAATGGACGGAGAAGTCTGGACAAAGCCAATCAATTCAGATGCAGTCAAATGCTACTATGTGTAATCCTTTATGCTTCTATCAATGTTGTAAATTGAACTACGCCTGACCTGATTCCCGTTTAAGAGGGGATACGTAGGCAACTCATATGGGTTCGGTCACAATTCAATAAAATTTCATCTTCCCCCCGCAATTGGAAAATGGGGCAGAATTTTGAGGAGGACCCTCAAAATTCCGAAGAGAGTTCATCCGATCGCTGCACGAGCAACAGCCAGAAACATTCATCCATCAAACTGGGGCAGAATTTTGAGGAAGACCATCAAAATTCCGTAGCAGGAGAAGTTGCAATATCTCGAACCACGTCACGATCGTCGGTTCATCCCAAAACTATTTTTTATATATACATTATGCTTTTACAAAATCATGCATGTTTGTTCTTGAAACAACTTTGTTTAGCAACGCTACCCCAATGAACATACAGTATCATCAGATCAAGCCGAACAATTCAAGAAAAGTCAGCGGGGATACGAACTAACCTTCCCCTTACAAAACTCATGATTTTTCTTTGCATGCAGGCACTAAGGTTGCAAAATCCCTAAACAAACTGTCCACCCAGGGGACAAACGTTTGTTCAAAATACTATTCTCAAAACTGCTGCACTTGCCGATATTCACACATGCCTCTATGCTCCGTAGTCGCAACGCCCGCAATAATCACAATGCCACAGTCTGCTATCAGCTAAGAAACTATACTGTCATATGTTATTTTATTCATTGCATAAGGCTACCATTCTGCCTTCCGAGACTAAATGCTGTCTCCATCTGCATTTGCATCTTTGCTTAAGGCTACCATTATGCCTTTCAAGGTTAAGATCTACTTACATTTACATCATTGCACAAGGCTACCATTATGCCTTCCGAGGTTAAGCTCTATCTCCATCCACATCTCTGCATAAGGCTACCATTCTTCCTTCCGAGGTTAATCTCTACCTCCATCTGCATCATTGCACAAGGCTACCATTCTGCCTTCCAAGGTTAAGCTCTACCTCCATCTGCATTGCATAAGGCTATCTTTCGGCCTTTTGAGACTAAATTCTATCTCCATCTATATTTGCATCATTGCATAAGACTACCCTTCTGACTTCCGAGGTTAAGCTCTACCTCCATCTACATTGCATAAGGCTACCTTTCGGCCTTCCGAGACTAAACGTTGTCTCCATCTGCATTTTTTGCATAAGGCTACCATTCTGCTGCCTTCCAACTTGCATTAAGGCTACCATTCTGCCTTCCGAGACTAAACGTTATCTCCATCTGCATTTTTTGCATAAGGCTACCATTCTGCCTTCAACTTGCATAAGGCTACTTTTCTTCCTTTCGTGGCTAAGCTCTTCCTCCAATTTACTTTTTCTTCGAACGCTATCTCAAGCACTATTTATTTTGCTTTTTATACGGGCTAAGCTCTGCCCTTCAATTCGAAAGACTAAGCTCTATCTTGTCAGCATCATACCATTGCATCTTCATGGGCTGAAATATCACCAACCTAACCAAAGGCGTCATTATTCGGAGGCACCATTTTCATGGCCTGAGAACATCATGTCATGGCTTGAGGATCTCTCTCAATTTTGCATATCATTATTCAAAGGAGTCATGGTTCGGAGGCACCATCCTCATGGCCCGAGAATATCATTTCATGGCCTGCAAATCCTGCATCAAGAAATTCATAGCCCAGGACGTCATGGTTTGAGGACGTCATTCTTAAATGTCCGAAGACAACCTTCATAGTCCAACGGGAACTTGCATCATGTTTAAATTTACGCAACATATATGTTGGTATTGCTTATTTGCAGGTAACTCGGTGAGCAACAGCTATCCTAGCAGGAGCGGCCCCGCTCCGATTTTCCTAACCATTCCCGTAAATCGTTTATTCATCCAACCCTATATGTTGCGTCCGTTCTTGTAAAACTTCATCGGTATACTTCACCGATGACTCCTTAACTACATACGGTCCAATTTCTGTAAAACCAGGGATATGTAGGCAGCTCAGAAACTAGGGCGCGACCTAAATCTTTTCAAACCGTTTCGCTCGGTCAAAATTGGCCATCATATCTTTACCTGGCAACTCTTTCATCCTTCCCAGGTAAAGAGGGGTAGTTGTTGATACCCAATTTTTCCTATATTTTTTAATATGCATAAATACCTTCAAAATAGCATATATATGCATAAATAAGCATACACAAGGTTTTTATAATTTTCCCATAATTTTAAGGGTTTAAATGGATTTGTTTTCTCCCCTTTTTATTCATAAAATCCGCAATAATGATTTCCAAAATTGTTGTTATGGTTTATTCATTCAACGTCTATACTTACACCAAAATTTAATTGATATAATTTTGATGCATTTTTTATAATTACATTTGGTATTTTTCAAGCTAAATTGCATATAACTGCAATATTAGCCCATTTTAATATATTATGTCTTATACGTGTAAAATTGGCCTCTATATTTTTAAAATGATAATTATACATTTTAAATCATTTTTTCATAGAGAAATTGTTTTCAGAAAACTATTTATTATTTTATTAAAATTAAAATAGGGAAATTGGTTATTTAAATCATAGCCAAATTTGGATTTCAATTATAGCCCAAATTGAGCCCACTCCTAAATCAATTTCCTACCTAATTTCCCTACCCAGATCCTATAAAATCCTACCCAAACCCGGAACCCATTTACCCGGTCTAATCCTGACCGTTGATCTCCCAGATCAACGGTCCAAATATACCCTTTCCTTTTCTAATTCTAAATGATCCCTAACACTATGTCATTCCCAAACCCCCGTCACCTTCAGATGCTCTCGTCTCTTCTCTTCTCTCAACCTAACCCTAGCCACCTCAACCACCGCCTCCCTCTCCGTCCATCTCTGGCGACCACCTTTCAACCCCAAGCCTCCAATGGTTCCACCCTCACCTTGCTCATCATCTCTAAGGCCTTCAAGGGCCCTGGACCATGCCAACTTGCGTCTAGGGTTTCTGTTTTGGTTGATTCATAGCTTCTCCGGTGTGATTTTGGGCAAAAGCACACCATATTTGTTACGATATTTGAGGTTTACAATAAGTTCTTCCATTTCTATTTGGGTTTCCATTGAAACCCTGAATTTTGTTTAATCTCTTAGATCCACGCTATTTTTTACGATTCAAGTATGTTTCTTTCTATATTCTACACTGATTCTCAAACCTCTCCTTAAAAAATCATCGGCTTTAAACCGTTTTACTTTCTTTAAAGTTAGGGTTTCTCGGAATTTCTTTTGCACTCGTTTAAACTGAATTTTCTTTATGTGTAAACCTTTTCCTTGCATACCTCGAATGATTCTATGTTCTTACTGCTTTTTAAACTCGCCTCTGTTAAAAGCCCTAAATTTAGGTCTTCTTTGTTTTGTATCTATGTGTTAGCATGACTACTCGATTCTTGTTAAGTTTCTGCGGTTACCATACTTGTGTTTATTGAGTCTTTAGCTTACTTGTGTGATTGTATTCATTCCTGCTCGTTCATCTCTTGCCTCCTTCTGTCGATATTGCTGACCCTGCTTGTTTGCTATGACTGTTTGCTCTTCTCTATATATATGTTGAAGTATGGAATCATGAATCTCTCTTGACTGATTCTGATTTCCTTATTTGATGGTCTGATTGAGAGGATTCTTTTAAAACCCTAGAATTCTACTCGTTTGTTTAAACTAATTAATTCCATTACCTTATTTTCTGTAGGACTTTATTTTTACTGAACTCTTTCCTTAATTAAAGTTTCTGAATTTAGTCCTAATTGACTGCCCTATGCTTAATGAACTTTGATGTCTTCCCTATCAGTCACGCACTGATTCTTTATTGCCTTATATGCTACTGGTTCTTACCGTTTGAATTAAAATCCCTTAACTTAAGGGAGTACTTGCCGTGATTTTATGATGGATTGATTATGAGTTCCTTAATTACCATGCTACTATGATTCTTACCTTATTTTACTACCCGTTTTTCAACGATAAAAACTCTAGCCTTTCACTAACGCAGACACGAACACACACACTGTTCAACTCTCTCTTTTACACACATACTCTCTATTGTTCTTCTCTTGATTACTTGATACTATTACTAGTCGGCTGTAAGCCGAAACTGGTTATTCCATTTGCCTATTCTTCATTCTGTACTTGTTACCTTCCAACTGGTATGTCTTCAATTTATGTTTAAAGCTTCAAAACAATATGTTTCTTTGGGTATTTTTATTCATCTTGTTTTTTTTAATCTGCTTCTACTTATGGTTTAGTTGTTCTACTTGCAATTAGTCTGTATACTATGATCAACATGTTACTACCCCCTCCGTGTTTCAACATGATTCTGCGTCACTTATGTTATCTTCAATTCCTAGTATACTACAACATGCACCACATGTTACTTAAACTCTATGCTATACCCTGAACCTCTTCTTAAACCTATCTGCAACTATGTTTATCATGTGCTGTCCTCTTTGGTACTCCCTCAATCTGTTTCTATTTAGTTCTTGGCTTTGTGAAAAACTTTGTCTGTGACTGTTTAGGTGTTTGTACAGGCCTATGATACTTTAGTACTTCTCTAATGTTGACTTGTATACAAGCCTGTTTCTATGTACGGCCTATGTGTCCCCAATCCCTGCCTCCCTATTTGTGGTTGTCTCTCTATGTTCTGCGTACTGTTTTGGTGCTGGTTATCCCATGTTCTTTTCAAAACTATTTTCCTAAGACATTCACTTACTGATATGTAAACCTATTTCAAATAAACTATTTTCAGAAATGCTTTCTTAACTCAACTCTTTTTTCAAATCACCTTCTGCACTTCACTTTATTCTTAGACCCTTAAGTTCTGCCCCCTTAGTGTGAGCACTTCTTTGAGACCCTTGAGCTCCCTCTGAACTCTGACACACTGAGGCTAGCACTTCCACATTGCACTTGTTCAATTCTTTGTAACTAAGTCTAGGTGTAAGTACTGCCCGGGATCCTTGAGATCCTTAGGGAACTTTGATGCACCTAGACTCTGATTTGTCTATGGAACTGAGGCATATGAGGCCATTGGAGGCTTTGGGAAATCTGGGCCTAAATGAAGGCTCCCTACAGAGTATCTTCTTGATTTTCTATTTCTATAATTCATTCATTGGCCTGTAATAATTTGTAAACAACTCTTGGGGAATGGTTAGTAAAAAGGGAATGGGTAACTATGCATGCTATAGATCTAAAAGGGCAGAAACCATGCTCTTAGGTTTACATTTCCTATGTGCGCAATAGAAAAATCATGTTTAGGACTAACATGTGCAAAGCATATCATTCATTAGAAATCATGCTCTTTAGAATTTTTATAAACATTGTTTCAGCACTTTACTGCAATACTGTTATATCACTTAGGAAAATCCTATTCAGTAATAATAATGGAAAAACTGCTATCGGATGATGCTATCTATGCATTATGAAAATGTAATCTGAATCTTGCCTTAAAACAAGAGTGTTAACAAAAAATGTGCCATCACGCTTACCATGTTACACATAGAAATCATGATCTAGGTAAACAATTAATAAACCTGTCACTTTGCATATCCTGAAAGCATGTCAAAACACTGCAATGTTTTGTGCATTCTTAGACCTTGTTTAGGATTTTGATTCTGCACCATTCTGCGTCTTCGTGCATTAGATATCATGTCTTTAGGATTGCATATCATTCATTTAGGCACACCTAGCCGAATTACTGATAAAAACAACTACATTCAATTCTCGTAATCACCTGATAACAAGTCTGTATTCTGAACACGTAGGACAACATTTTCTAGGTAATGCAATGTTGTACATCTCTCCTCTAAGTAATGCTGGTAATTGGTACATACTATCTCACACCTAGACAAGCCTTAGGTGATTAATTTGTCTAAAACTGATAATATGCCTTCCTGTATATATTCTCAATGCTTAAAAGGTTTCAAATCAGTAGGTAAATTGATTAGGACCCCTTTCTGAGTAATAAAAAAAATAGGCCTACATATCTGTCTATGTTCTGAACTCACTTAGGTACCATGTCTTAGGATTCTGAATTTAAATACTGCCCTTAACTGTATTTGAGTCGTGCTGTCTAATTGTATTACTTGTGGAGGTAAACTTGAGCCTTTATTTGCTTTTTCTATGTTCCCATTAACTGCAGCCCTATATGCTTTTGTCTGTCACCCTAGAATTTTACCTTTTAAACCTAAGCGTCTGCTTAGTACCTCCCTCTTAGGATAGTAGTCCTAACCTCCTCCGGGACTGATAGGAAGGGGCGGGTAACTTCACGCAATAGAGTTCGTGACCAACACGCACTTTAATTTCTTTCATGGGCGGGGGGG
>ML425949.1:28387-46687 GCA_005239525.1 Nicotiana knightiana
TATTGTTATAAACCTAGGATACTCTTTATATGCTTAGATTGTAATCCTTTCAAAATCTAACCTTCTTTATTATTTTTTCAAACATCGACATGCTTAAGACTTAAATCCTCTCTTATTTGAGCCTTTATTTGTTTGTTTGCTAAGCTGTACAAATTCACAAACATTGTTTGGCCGGGAACCACACTTGTGGATCCTGAGGGGTGCCTAACACCTTCCCCTTAGGATAATTTCAAGCCCTTACCCTATCTTTGGTTAGCAACGTAGTTGTAAATGAACTCCTTTGGTGTCCTAACACACCTTTAAAAATTGTTAGGTGGCGACTCTCAAAAACACAAACCCTAAGAGTTGTCCCAACCGAATGTCAAAAACCCGATCTCCGCGAGGAAAGAAGGGGGCGCGACACGGATTATATGGTCGAATCTAGAAGAAGAGGAAAGATCAAAATATAAGAATCCGGTGCTGTGCAAGGAATGACCAGAACGGGAAGAGTCTATACACTAGAGCATTTCGGAGAATCCAGTAAGCAGGCTTCTAAGAGACCGCCCGTTATTGAAACAGGCCCCGATGACCTTTGGAGGAAAGTGCAAGCAAGGGAGTATTCAGTCACCGATCATTTGAACAAGACTCCCGCTCAGATATCTATCCTGTCACTGCTACAGAATTTAGAAATGCACAGGAATGCTCTCTTAAAGGTGTTAAGTGAGGCATATGTACCTAACAACATCACTGGCAGAGAAATGGCCAATATGGTAGGACAGGTGCTGGAAAGTCACAAAATCACCTTCCACGAGGACGAGCTGCAACCTAAGGGTTTGAATCATAACAGGGCACTGCACATTACCGTCAAATGTGAGGAAAATTTCATTGCCAGAATTTTGATAGATGGGGGATCCAGTCTCAATATTTGCCCATTGACAACACTGAAAAGGTTGGGAAAAGGCCTGTATGAGATACGAGAAGGGACCATGAACAAGAAGGCATTTGACGGGTCTTATAGGGCTACCATTGGGGAAATCAATCTCTGTTTACAGATATGGCCTACATGGTTTGATGTCGAGTTTCAGGTGCTGGACATATCTGTGGCATCAACTTTGCATCAGGCAGTGAAGTTTGAATGGAACCATCAAGAGGTGATTATCCATAGAGATGGGAGCAATCTCATTTACAACTGTCACATTATCCCGGTGGTTGAGAATAGAAGAAGGCTCGGTGGAGAAACTTATCATCACATCGAGCGGGTCAATGCAATCGACAAAGATAAGTGGTGGGATAACAAGATATCAAGCATGATGAACTGGAGAGGGTATGATCCTGGCAAGGGTCTCGACAACAATCTTCAGGGCATCACCAAGTCAATACAACCAAAGCGCCATGGTACTACTTTCGGGTTGGGATATCAGTACACTTGACAAGAATACAATGACTGGTCACCACCGTGGCGTGGTCCGTACTATCCACTTGAGCAGCCTATACCACATCAGACTTTCCAGCAGACCGACGTCATATGGGGATCAGAGGAGGAGGAAGCACTAGCAGCTTTAAGGAATTTGTTCCGGGAGGAGACATGGACTGTTGTGTAATTGTTGAGGAGGAGGAAGGCCCTACCATCCGAGCTGTGGAGAAAGGATCATTCCTCAAGAATTGGACTGTC
This sequence comes from Nicotiana knightiana, assembly GCA_005239525.1. Classification (NCBI taxonomy): domain Eukaryota; kingdom Viridiplantae; phylum Streptophyta; class Magnoliopsida; order Solanales; family Solanaceae; genus Nicotiana; species Nicotiana knightiana. Next base: position 30,039 of record ML425949.1, read on the forward strand.
AGACCATCCAGGGCCTGACGAGTCCCGGGGTAGCAAGGCTGAACAACATTGTATATTTTGTTTTCTAAGAAAATGATTTCCCTTTTTGCATTTGTTTTAAATAAAATCTCCAGCATTCCAAAAATGTTGTTTAAATTATTGAAAATTGCTTTTATGTTTCAATGGATCGATATCTATTATTACCATTTTATCTCATATATGTATCTCTACATCATTACTATTTCTTGTTTTGATGAACCAACAACTGTGACGTGTAATGAGACGACACAACAAAAGGATAGTGATTCGGAGGAAGAAGATGTCATACCCGAGGAAATCATCAGAGAAGTAGAAGAATTTGGGAACAAGCCTAAGTCCAATCTGGATGAAATAGAAATAGTCAACCTGGGAGATTCAGAAACTGTCAAGGAGACCCGCATCAACATTCACCTGTCGCCGTCAGAAAAGAAAGAGTACGCATAGTTCTTGAAAGAATATGAGGACATATTTGCATGTTCATACGATGATATGACCGGATTAAGTACATCTATTGTGGCCCACAAGTTGCCCACAAGCCTAATGTGTCCACCAGTGAAGCAGAAACTCAGGAAATTCAAGCCAGACATGAGCCTGAAAATCAAGATGGGTCAGACCAAGACAGTTTGCATCGGGGCAGCTAGTGGTGAAGAAGATTTTTCCACATCAGGACGAAGCCACAGGGAAATTCTCTCCCAATTGGAAAGGTCCTTACATTGACAGGAGGAGCCCTTATACTTGCAGAAATGGACGGAGAAGTCTGGACAAAACCGGTCAATTCAGATGCAGTCAAGCGATACTATGTGTAACTATTTATGTTTCCGAAAATGTTGTAAATTGAACTACGCTCGAACTGATTCCCGTTTAAGAGAGGATACGTAGGCAGCCCCGTGGGTTCGGTCACAATTCAATAAAAAACTTATTTCCTCCATAATCGGAAACTAGGGCAGAATTTTGAGGAGGATTCTTAAAATTCCAAAGGTAGTTCAGCCATTCGCAGCATGTACATCAGTCTGAGATGTTTGTCCATCTAACTGGGGCAGAATTTTGAGGAGGACCCTCAAAATTCTACGGAAAAAGAAGTCGCGATGTCTCGGATCGCGTCACAATCATTGGTTCATCTAACAAATTTCTTAAAATATTTTACTATGTCCTTTGAAAACTATGCATTTTGCTTGCGAAATAACTCTGTTTAGCAAAATGCTGCCCCAATAATTTGAAAAAGATTCCGTGACCAAGCAAAGAAAGTCGACGAAGGTGCGAACCAACCTCCCCCTTTACATAACTCACAATTTTCTTTGGATGCAAGAACAAAGAACATACATGCTTCAAAGTCACAATCTTCATAACAACCGCGATACTGAAGTTTACTACCAGCTAAGAAAACTGTGCTATCATCTGCTATTTATTCTTTTCTGCATGGGACTAAGCCCTGTCCCACATCTTGCATGAGGCTAAGCTCTGCCTCCATATTTGCATAAGGCTAAGCTCTGCCTTCATCTACATGGGACTAAGCCCTGTCCCACATCTTCCATGAGACTAAGATCTGTCTCCATATCTTGCATGAGGATAAGCCCTACCTCCATATTTGCATAAGGCTAAGCTTTTCCTTCATCTGCATGGGACTAAGCCTTGTCCCACATCTTGCATGAGACTAAGCTCTGTCTCCATATCTGCATGAGGCTAAGCCCTGCCTCCATATTTGCATAAGGCTAAGCTCTTCCTTCATCTTCATGGGACTAAGCCCTGTCCCGCATCTTGCATGAGACTAAGCTCTGTCTCCATATCTACATGAGGCTAAGCCCTGCCTCCATATTTGCATAAGGCTAAGCTCTGCCTTCATTTGCATGGGACTAAGCCCTGTCTCGAGTCTTGCATGAGACTAAGCTCTGTCTCCATATCTACATGAGGCTAAGCCCTGCCTCCATATTTGCATGAGGCTAAGCTCTGCCTTCATTTGCATGGGACTAAGCCCTATCCCGAATCTTGCATGAGACTAAGCTCTGTCTCCATCTGCATGAGGCTAAGCCTGCCTTCATTTGCATAAGGCTAAGCTCTGCCTTCATCTGCATGGGACTAAGCCATGTCCCGCATCTTGCATGGGACTAAGCCTTGTCCCATATTTTGCATGAGACTAAGCTATGTCTCCATTTGCATAAGTCTAAGATCTGCCTTCATCTGCATGGGACTAAGCCCTATCCCGCATCTTGCATGGGACTAAGCCCTGTCCCGAATTTTGCATGCGACTAAGCTCTGTCTCCATCTGCATGAGGCTAAGCCCTGCCTCCATATTTACATAAGGCTAATATCTGCCTTCTAATTGCATGGGACTAAGCCCAGTCCCGAATCTTACATGAGGCTAAGCTCTGCCTCTTATTTGCATAAGGCCAATCATTGCCTTTCTATTTGCCGAGACTAAGCATTGCCTCTCTGGCCCTATCTATTTGCTCTTCTTTCGGGCTAAGCTCTGCCCTCAACTTCACAAGACTAAGCCTTGTCTTGTTGCTCTTGACATCATATTATTGCATCTCATGCGTTGGAATATTGCCAACTTTTCCAAAGGCATCATAGTCTAAAGGCATCATCCTCATAGCTAGAAGACACCATGCCAAGTTGCATATCATTATTCAAAGGCGTCATGGTTCGGAGGCACCATTTTCATGGCCCGAGAACATCATTTCATGGCCTGCGAATCCCTCACTGAATAATTTATGGCCCAGGACATCATGGTCTAAAGACGTCATCCTAGCTGTCCAAAGACAATTCTCATGATCCGAAGGGAATCTGCATCTTGTTTAAATTTCCGCACAAATATATGCTCGTAGTATCTCTTTACTTGCAGGTGACTTGATAAGAAACCGTTGTCCCAACAGGATCAATCCCGCTCCATTTCCTACAAATTATCTCAAACCTGACCGTGCACCATAACTATCTTTTCACCTATGCCAAAATCTCGTATCCGTTCTTGTGATGACTTCATCGGTATATTCCGCCGATGAATCCAGAACTACATGAATCCATAACTACACACGAACTGATTCCTGTAAAACCAGGGATATGTAGGCAGCTCAAGAACCAGAGTGCGGCCTAAATCTTTCAAATCATCTCGTTCGGTCAAAAATGGCCATCATATCTTTACCCGACAACTCTTTCATCCTTCCCGGGCAAAGAGGGGCAGTTGTTGATACCCAATTTTTTCCTATAATTTATTTTCAAATACATATATACCTTCAAAACTATGCATTTGCATCAATTGACATTTTTCCATAATTTCTACATTTTTAGGGATTTTTAATTAATTTATCCTAGTATTTATTTACATAAATAATTACAAATTGCATCACAAATGACTTTATAACATTTCATGGTTTAATTTTGTTGTCTATATTCATATTAAGCTTAAATTATTGTACAAATAGTCACATTTACATTTTTGGGTTACAATTGCAATAACTTTGCAATTATAGCCCATGCATGCATTATTACATTATTTTACCAGAAAATAGCTCATCGTATTTTTAAAATATTGAGTAATTATTTTAAAAAATTTCTATGCATAAAAATTATTTTTTTTAATTTGTTAATTATTTTTTATCAATTATTTGGGTATTTAATAAATAACCCCTTTTATTTTCATACCTAACCCCCTCAAACATTAGCCCAAACCCCTTTAAAAGGCAACCCAAACCCCTTAGGCCCAACCCTACACCTGCCCAACCCAATACCCCATTTAATCGTGGTTGTTGATCTTTTAGATCAATGGTCCACAAACCACCTTACCATAATTAATCCTAAAACCTAACCCCTAACCCTTTCATTCCCTCCAACCCCATTGTCGTCATCTCCCTCGTCTCTCAACTCTCTCTTGACCAAACCCTAACCCTAAACGCTGTCACCGGCGTAAACCTCCTTCATATGGTGCTTCTATGTCTTCTCCGACTAGCCCTGGTCTTCTATATGCCATGGCTCTTCGACTTCATGAGTCCTTGAGAGGATCTCAAGGAAATCCAACTGGTTCCGGTTCGAAACTTGTTCACCGGCCTGTCTCAGGCCATTTCGTTTGTAAGTAAGGGATTTCTCCTTGTTTTATTACGAATCCATGGGTCTTTTGACCAATTCTCTTCATCTCTACTGTTTTTTCTGAAAGCCCTAGTTCATTACTGCCGATTCTTCTTAGATCTTTATAGATCTGGGGTGATTCGAGTACTATTAAGTGTTTTCCTTTAAAAATCTCTTGTTTTAAATAGCTATTTTGATTTTTAATCACTCTTCCTAAACTAGGGTTCGTCCTAAACTGTTTTTCAAAGACTTTTCTAACTTCTCAGTGCTTAATTAATTTTTCTTTCATCATCGCGACTAATTTTTGCAAGAATATTCAAACCCTAGTTGATTCTATGTGATATACTAGTCTTCAATCTTTGCTTCGATACTTTGGGTGTTTCTGTGATACCAGTCGTATTGGTTTACCCTTTTTTTTGGACTTAAATGTTTTCCCTGTTAAATACCCAGCTTTCTTGGGGATTTCTTCCCTAATTGACCTTTGCTAGGGTTCAAACCAGTTTTCTTGTTAAACCCGGTAATTCTGTGAAGTTTTACTCATTTATTTTCTATTTATGGAACCTGAGCGATTCTTCTGGTACCGTTAATCAATTACCCCAAATTAAGGGGGTCTATTCCGAACTCCTTTAGGTGAATTGATTATGTGATTATGTGATTATCCTTAATTGGCGGACTTCTCATTCCTTTACCTTATTTGTTCTACTCCTAAAGTGCTATATATACACTCTTGTTTTATCTCTCAAAGGACACGAACATTGGTTCAAGAACACACACTCCCAAAAAAGTTATCTCTCTTCTCTCTCTTTCTGCTACTTGTGCTAACTGCTTGTGTAGCCGACTGAAAGCCAAAACTAGGCTGTGGAACTCTGCCTGCTTTACTTTCTGTATCTTGCTTCCTTAACTGATATGTTCTTATTTCAATTCTGAAATTCAACCATATGTGCTCCATAGTTCTTAAATCCATGCCTATTTTCGCACTAGTTTAATTGGCTATGTATTTAATTGTCTTCCTGTTTACTGTTGTGCTCAAAATGTTGGAATCTTACCCTCTCTTACTCAAATGCTTAGTCAACATGTCTAGGTCTCATTTGTTTTATGTGATACTTGGCCAGCATGTTTACTTGAGTTCTTGTTTACTTCCCTTGACTAGTATGCTCATGTCAGAATCATAGACTCCTAATGTATTTGGTTAATCCTTATTGGCATGACTGGCTCTATGTAGTAGACCCCTGTCTTCAACATGACCATTCTCATATCTGTCTCTATGTTTATCCATTACCACTTTAATTTCAAGCATGATCCCCTTTGCTAATACTTCTAAGCAATAGTTTTTATTTTCTGGTTGCCAATCAGTTCCTATTTGTAATGTGTACTGTCTGGTCAATGTGCTTCCCCTTTTGCCCTGTTCATGTGTTTCTGACTTAAACCTCTATGTTCCCAATCCCCTGATCCCATATTGTAAACTTGTTTGCCTTCACTTAGAAACAAGTAATAAATGATTTTGAATCTGGGCACTCTAAGTGTTATGACTGTGTGGTTTCTTGTTGAATCTTTCTTCTTCTCAGTATTGTTTTCAAATTTTTTTTACTTTTAACTTTTTTTTAAGAAGTGTTCCTATTCCTGAAAACCTTTTCACTCCTGAAATTTTTACCTTTACTATTTTTTACTAAGTTCTTCCAAACTATGTCAAGCACTCTCACTTCTACTCTCAGATTACTTAAGTTCTGCCCCTCCAGTGTGTGTACTTCCTAGGAATCCATGAGATTCCTCCGAACTCTGGCACACTGGGGCTGGCCTTTCCACACTGCACATAATCACTTCCCTACTTAAAGGATCTTGGTGTGAGCATTGCCCGAGATCCCTGAGGTCCTTAGGGAACTTTGACACACCAGGACACCCTATTGGCTATGAGACTTTGGCATCCCAGACTGTTTTGAAGGCCTGGTATTTCCAGGTTCACTTTGGGCCTATCTCAGGCTCCCTATAGAATAGCTTATATTTATTATTTATTCATTCATTTATGATTTGTAATAATAACCTTTGTAAACAAATATTTGGGAAATTAGTAAATGAGGAGGGATTCTTATATGATTTTTTGTGGGGAAAACGGGTATAAATCCTGCCTTTAGGTCTATACCATGTTTACTTCCATTAGAAGTCATGATTTTAGGTTTAAACTATGTTTATTTGCATCAGAAACCATTCTTTTAAGTCCAGTTGGCATACTAGGCAACATGTTATAGGTTCATTACCTCATTTGTTAACGAATTCTGCTTCTGCATAATCATGATCACCTAGAAATCCTGTTATTAAGTTACCGCTGTAATTCTGCTTAATAAACTGTCCATCCTTGGTGTGCATTAGAAATCCTTCTTTAGGACTGTGTTTGTATTCGCTTTAAATCATGTCTTCATCGCCTAAATCAATAACCGTCCTGTCTATAAGAATGTTTAAAAGAAATTTCAACGCCTAGACACCATGTTATAGGATAAATATGTAGGAAATTGATTTCGTGATAATCAGCACCTAGACAAACATGTTTATAGGACGTATTAAAACTCAAACTGTTTTCTTCCGTTAGTCAATTTCCAGAATTTTGTTTGCATTTTTAGATAGCATGTTATAAGGTATCCCTGAACCAAGCCTAGGCAAGCCTATAGGTAATTAAGGCCTTATAAAAATTGTAAAACTATGCTTTGTTTATTTGTGACTGTCCAGATTCAACATGTTCTAAAAATCAGTAGGTAAACTGATTAGGTCTTTACCGCTTCGCCTTAACATAATGCTGCACATTCTCTGTTTGTCATGCTCACCTAGATATCATGTTCTAGGACATTTTCTGAAACATCCGAAATCTTGCTGTTTGAGACGTGCTAATTACCTGTTTATTTGCGGAGGTAAACATGAGCCCTTAATTATTGTCTTACTTGACAGTCCTATTTATTTTTTGTTGTTGCTTAGATTTTCCTTTTTAAACACTTTAGGAGAGTCTAGAACTGCCTAAAAATAGAGGTCCTAAACACCTCCGGGACCATAAGAAAGGGACGGGTAATGCACGCTTCAAGTTCGTTTAATTAAAACCGCTTATACAATCGCTAAATGGAGGGTAATCGGGTAGTAAAAGGATATGATGACCTGTGCCCTAAGGTTACTGGTACAGATGCCTATAGGGGACTCTGCCAAGGTTACTCATGTTGGGGGTTGTCAGCTTACCGTAGGTGACATTATTAAGAATTTCCTTTGTGTACCTGCATTCAAATTCAACCTTTTGTCCGTGTCCAAGGTGACAAGAGATTTGAATTATTTTTGTAACGATCCGACCAGTCGTTCTGAGCTCTAGTTCATCGCTCGACGGGTTGAGGCCATGAGCAGCTTCACTTCAAGTATTATGACTTGTACGCGTAGTCAGAATTAAATTTCGGGAAGTTTGGAGATTATTTGGAAAGAAAATTCTAAATTCGGAAGCCCTAAGTTGGAGGAATTGACTAAAGTGTGATTTTTGATTAAACGACCTCAGAATCGGGATTTGAAGGTTCCAACAGGTTCGTATGACGATTTTGGATTTGGGCGTATGTCTGGATCGGATTTTGGATGACCCGGGAGCGTTTTAGTGCCTATTGTGTAAATTGGAATTTTGGAAGAATTTCATAAATTTAGGTTGAGGTGTATTTCAATGTTATCGATGTCCGTTTGGGATTCCGAGTCTGTGTGACTTGTGTGCAAAATTTGAGGTCAAACGGGTGTGATTTGATAGGCTTCAACATCGAACGTAGAAGTTTGAGGTTCTAAAGTTCATTAAGCTTGAATTGGGGTGAGATTCATGATTTTGATGTTGTTTGATGTGATTTAAGGCCTCGATCAGGTCCGTGTTTTGTTATGGGACTGGTTGGTGTGATTTGACGGGGCCCCGGGTGTGTTTCGGGGTGGTTTCAGATAATTTTGGACTGTTTTACAATAGCTGATGCTGGTGTCTAGTGTTGTTCTTCGCGTTCGCGAAGATCTGCTCTCGTTCGAGAAGAAGGATTTGGTTTGTGGGATTTTGTTCTTCGCGTTCGCGAAGAGATTCTCGCGTTCCCGAAGAAGAAAATCTCTATTACGCAGGTCTGATTTAGAAGGATCATATCTCACAATCTACAAGGAATTTGGAGATGATCCAAAAATTAAAATTCTAGATGTTGGCCCAAGTAAAGGTTAGTTTTGAAGACTGACAAAGGAACTCATGCATGAACCAGGTCCATCCCTTGTGTACATAGAAATGGGCAGATTCGAGCATGTGGGATGCACGTGAAGGAGATAAGCTTAAATTGGTGTATTTGATATCTCCCGATCGAAAAGGTTGCATAATTGATAAGGAGAAGGACTCCTTAATCAAAGAGAACACTATCCAAGATAGGGAAGTAGTTAGAAGTTGAAATCAACTAGAACTCTTCCACCAAGGAAGAGTAGCATCAGAATTCTAGTTAATCTTTATTTACTAACTCTATAAATATTTGTATTGTTCTCTTTTATAGGTGATGCACTCATACTGAAGTTAAGCACGAATTGATAGAAAAATAGCAAAGGCATTTTGTGATAAATTCCTGTTGAGATTTAAGAGTACGATCCTGAAGCTACATGAACCAGATTGAAGAACCAACTCCATAAAGAGTTTTATGTGTATTTCTTTATTTCTAGTTCAAAGTGTTGTAGGCGTTTTGAGTTGTACCTTTCAGCTTTCTTAGAAGCAAATTGTACTATGTACCTGAGTTTTATCTTTCAAGTTAGAGTTAACTTGACGTAGTCGCAATAGCTTGTGGCGTGTTGCTATAAGGGTTAGAGTTAATCCTTAGGTTTTCAAGAGTTTGTAAACTTTTTTGTTGGCTTAGAGTTGTGGTGAAGTGTTTGGAGAAAATCCTATTGGGTAGTAGGTCGTGGTTTTTTCACCTTTTGAGCCCGGTGTTTTCCACGTAAAATACTTGTGTTCTTTACTTTCTGTATTTATTATTCTGCAACAGTAGTATTTGGAACACATAGAAGAACCAGGTCCTTCTATAATCTGTGCACACGAAAAATTAGACACCACACAAATCACCCCCCTCTTGTGTGGTATTGAAGTATAAAACATCAATTGGTATCAGCGCGGGTTATCCTTGAAGAGTCTAACACCTTAGGAAAAGATCAAGATGAGTGCACTACCTGAAAAGTGTAAAGAGCAATCCACCACTAGGCCACCACTATTCAATGATCACTATTATTATTTGTGGAAAGAGAGGAGAAGAGATCACTTGCAGTTGACTGATGGATGCTTCAAATGTGGTAAAAAGAACCACATGATCAAGAACTGTCCTATGTGGAAAGTCGAGTGGAAAAAGGAGAAATCTGTAAGAAGGAACAGGTTCATAACAAGAAGAACTACAACAAAAGGCAAACCAAGAAGATGGATGTACCCAATAAGAAATTGAGCTTGGCACTCAGAATCACTGAAGGATCTGATCTAGAAGAAGATGAAATGGCTATAATCACAAAGGACTTCAAGAAGTACCTAATGAGAGGAAAGGTTCCTTCAAGAAATGGAAGCTACAAAAAACCAAGGGTTCCTGAAAAACAAACCAATGAGGGGTGTTACAAGTGTGGCAAGACTGATCACCACATCAAAAACTGTCCTCAGTGGGAAATTGAATGGAAGAAGGAAAGAGCTGAACGAAGGAACATGAAAAAGGAACAGGTTCAACCCAATAAGAACAAAGGATCAACAAAGGATATGGTTACTACCTGGGGAGAAAGCTCAGATGAAGATTCAGAGGATGAAGATGGAGATGAAAAAGCACTTATGGCAATTGGAGAATCCGATGAGGAATCTGAGGTAAGTATAATTCATCTTAAAGACAAGATTAAATTTTTTTCTAAAGAAAGGCTATCTGAGTTACTCCTGGATTTCATTGATGAATCTGAGGATCTAAACAATGAAAAGAAACAACTGTCTAAGGAGTGTGTGATTTTGAAAGCTAAGTGCAAAAATCTGGAAATTAGGGCTAGTGAAAGTGATAGTAAGATTGATGAGTTAAAGAACCAGGTTCATGAACTTGACACCACTGTCCTAGAGCTAAGATCTGAAAATCTAAAATTGAAATTAGGAACAGGTAAAAAGAAAATTGATCACACACAACTCACATTAGAAGAAAACCTAGGAAAAATGAAAGACGATTTGTACAAAAGACATGAGCAGATAAGAGTTCTTAAGGAGGATATAAGCAAGGTTAAGCACGATCTTGATAGAACCTGTAAATGGAATAGGTCCTCCGATGCACTTTCATGGCTACATGAACGCCATAGTAGCAATAAGAGAGGACTTGGCTACGGGACCCGTGCACCTAAGTGGTATCCCTAAAGCAAGTACCTCACACTTCTTGAGAACCGAATCTGCACACACTGTGATAAGACTGGTCACTATAAAAGTTAATGTAATGCAAAAGAAAAGGCTAGTCAAAAGAATAAAATATTTGTTCAAGGGAAAAGTAGGCTACCAGGATGGTCCAAAAAGAATTTGATTCACCCTTTTGCCTATAGAAAGGGGCCCAAGCTAGTTTGGGCTCCTAAGAATAACCCTTGATTTCCTTTTGGGGGTTCAAGTGAAGGGGAGCAGCCAGATATGATACACAGATAGTGGCTGCTCAAAGCATATGACAGGTAGCAAGAACTAGTTCCTTTCACTTGTGGACCTCAAAGGAGGTAATGTCTCCTTTGGAAATGGGAATAAAGGTGAGATCATTGGGGTTGGAAAGGTAGGTAAGACTGATTCTCACTCTATTAAGAATGTCTACTTGATAGATGGCCTAAAATACAACCTAATTAGTTATCATAATTGTGTGATAAAGGTAACTTGGTAGCATTCACCACTACCAAATCTTTTGTGATAAATCTTACCACTGATAAGATTGTTTTGCAGGGAAAAGAGTAAACAATATTTACATTGTAGATCTGTCCACACTTCCAGAAAATGAACTTACTTGCTTAAGTGTGTTGGATAATGATCACCTCTTTTGGCACAAAAGACTTGGACATGCCAGTCTAAGTTAACTCAACAAACTAGTCTCCAAGGACTTGGTGATAGAACGACCTAACATTAAGTTCAGGGAAGACAAAGTTTGTGAGGCTTGTGCAAGGGAGAAGCAGGTAAGACCCTCTTTCAAAAGAAATAAAATAGTAAGTACCACCAGAACGATGGAACTGGTATATATGGATCTTTGTGGAAAAATGAGAACTTTGAGCAGAGGTGGTAAGAGATATGTTATGGTTCTTGTTGATGATTACTCTAGGTTTACTTGGACACTGTTTCTGAAATCTAAAAATGAAGCATTCAAAATGTTCACTTCCTTTGTTATAGAAAATCAAAAACAACTAGGTAATCAACTTGCATCAATTAGGTCTGATCATGGTACTGAGTTTGAAAATGCTAAATTTGCTGAATTTTGTGATGTGCATGGCATAGATCATAACTTTTCTGCACCTAGGACTCCACAACAAAATGGCGTAGTTGAAAGAAAGAATAGGACAATGGAAGAAATGGCTAGGACTATGCTTCTTTCTAGTAAAATGCCTCATAGTTTCTGGGCAGAAGTTGTGAACACTGCATGTTACATCATAAATAGGTGCATGACTAGACCTCTTGTTGAGAAAACTCCCTATGAGTTACTTAAAGGGAGAGACCCAAATATATCCATCTTAGGGCATTTGGATGCAAGTGCTTTGTGCACAATAATGGCAAAGACTCCCTAGGTAAGTATGATCCCAGAAGTGATGAGGGAGTATTCTCGGGATATTCTTCACATAGTAAATCTTATAAGATCTATAACAAAAGAACTATGTGTGTAGAAGAAAGTGTACATGTAGTTTTTGATGAAACTAACATTCTTTCTGAATGACAGGAATATGAAGATGAAGCAATTAAGCTAGTAAGAAATTTAAATGAAACCACATCCCAGACTGAAGCTGCACCAGAAAAAGGAACATGCGATGGAACAGGTTCTTCTACTAGGGCAACCTGATAGTGGGAACTGAACAGGGAGGAACTGAATCTCAAACCTCGGTAGAACCTGTACATAAACCTGTTTCACAACAGCAAAGCATTGAAAGAACATCAAGGGGAAACCAGTTGGTTGTGAAATTTTACAAGTATCAAGGTTCTCATTCCATTGAGAATATAATCACTGACCCAACCTCTGGAATCAAAACTAGATCTTTATTAAAGAATCTTTGTGCTTTTGATGCTTTCTTATCTCCTATTAAACCTAGAAATGTTGTTAAGGCTTTGCAAGATAAAGACTGGGTAAATTCAATGTAAGATGAACTCAACCAATTCGAAAGAACTCGAGTTTGGCATCTAGTACCAAGAACCAAGGACATATCAGTAATTGTCACAAAATGGGTCTTCAGAAACAAAAGCCTTAAGTAGATATCACTTTAAGAGGAAAAAGTTGGAATTATGGATGATTAAGATCACCTAAAAGGACCAGTTCAAAATTCAACGAAAAAAATGAAAAAAATTATTTGAGAAAAAAAAGTTGGTTAGAAAGTCTGTAAATTTTGTATATAATTAGATTAAATCTTCCTCAGTCTCATACTTTCAATAGTATACTCACGTTCCATGTGCTAAAATGACTCATTAATCTCTAATGATATTTTCTCCGTTTTGGCAAATTTAGACTTACACAAGAGAATTTTCAGTGAAGAACCTGGTTCATCAAGATAAATAGGTATGTTTTCTACACTCTGCATAATTTGAGATAATTATATTTGGATAATGAGCAGAGTCGTACATAATTCCAAACTCCTTTTGGACTTATCCATTACAAGTGAACCAGTTCTATTCAAATGAGTCTCAACCTCATTGAATTGCCTAGATTCTAGGGATACACTCCAATGTCTCTTCAAAACTAAATTTCAGTTTGATTAGACTCTGAAAAGTTGTAGTTAACCCATCAATTATTCCTATGTATATAGATCAGATTTAGTGTATTCCTTACTTCATCTCTCTCAAACCGTCAAAAACTCTCATTCTTCTTCCATCTTCCAAACACAATCCAATTCTCTCCCCTTTCATACCCTAGCCCAGATATGTCGAACACCTATGAAAATCCTTCATCACTACCATAGACCACTTCCACACCTTTTACCACTCCTTCAACCACACCAATCTCTAAGAAAAGTAGAGTGAAGATGATGACTCATAAGATTGTCGCTGAAGAAGAACAAATCAAGAAAATAAACAAGCAATTGAAAGTGGGTAGGGAGAAGAATCCCAGAAATCTGAAAATTCATTTAAGTCTGCTACTAAGGGGGAAGAAAATAGGTATTCCAAAACTGAACAGGTACCTTCTGATTCTAAAATTACTCCTGAGACAATTTCTGAAGTTGCTGCAAATTTGGAGAATAGATTTGTACTGGTAGGATCTATAGCAGGTATTGAGAGTACAAAATCTGGAGAATTTTGTGGTAAAAATAAAAAGGGAAAAGAAAAAGAGAGCAAGGGTGCTAGGAGTACTGTGAGGGGAAAGGGTACAAGAGTAGCTGATTTTCACCCACTTTTGTTGGTCTAACAAAAGAAACTGGGGCAATGGTTGTTTGGGGAGAGGACTTTACTAAAATAGAAGAAAGTGTGAGCAAAATAAGGGGAAGTAGGTCTGGAGAAGTTGCTGAAGGGTTGGTTCAACTTGGGAAAAATATAGTTGAACCTGTTCCATCTGAATAGGAAACCCTCGCGGACCTACTGATAGGGTTATCAATGGAACCAAAACTCATGTCATTCCCTATGGCTTCATTCTCACGATTGTACTTGCACATTTCAAGGTACCTATGAAGAAGTGGGAGATTAGTACAAGCAAGGATCATTTTGAATTTAATACTCTGCTTGCTTGCGATTATGAAGTCAATGCCACTCCTAAAGAACCTGGTTCATCCAAGAAGGTACCAGTGAATAGCAAGGTCAGAGCCTTAGTGCTAGAAAGTCGGGCTAAGGATGCTTAGATTGAGAGGCTGAAGAAGAGGTTGACAGAGGTGGAGACTGAGAGAGATGCTCTTAGAACTGAGCTGGCAAGAGAAAAGGAGAATAATGCTGGCATTATTCAGGATATGCAGAAACTCCTCCAAGCCAAAAAAACCAAGCACCTAATTCTTCCCAGCCTTAAGCCTCCTAGCCCAGTGTAGATCAACCAGTGACCTAGTTCAGAATTTTTTTGTTGTTGTTTTTGCTCATGTTTCCAGTATTTTTTTTCTTCTTATGCTTTGTGGTAGAATCTTATCAATCATAAATGAAATTCACTGTCTTTTGCTCTAATTGTCTGTTTATGTTTCTTAGACGGTGTTGGTCCCAATTGCACACGCATGTATACGTGGTCGTAGTAAGTAATATAATGTTAAATCGAATGTCGAACCCACAGGGACTTGCGTAAACTATTTATTGAATCACTCTAATTGTTATTTAATCAAGCCAAAATAAAGTCCAGGAATGTAACTAATTTATACTACGAGTCTATGAACTAACTAATTATCAAGTAACAAGAATATTGTTGTGTGTATTCAGTAGAGACAAATATTCCAGGGTTGTGATCAATTCACCACTCGTATTGCATTCTAATTAACTCTCCCCTTTTACATAATTCACTCATGGTTTCTAATTAATCGATAATTGCTCTCGTAGCCTTCTCCCGAAGTACTACTCGCCTATTCTCAATAGATTAATGCATATATTCCTATGAAATTAATCTATTCACTAAGATTACAATGTTTCATTAAGGACGGTGACTAGGTATATTCCTATCCTAACCACAAATCCGCTCCCCTGAAGGGTTAAGATCGTGCTCTCTTCAATTATTCTCTAATCTATATATGGATTTGGAAAGCATAACATAGATAGTATATAGAAGCAAATTGCTGGCCAAACAATTATGCAATTAAACGCAGAATTGAAGAAACAACCATATATTGAGCGAACTATAATCAAGGTTAAGTTAATGTCGAATAACAATATTCATGGCTAAACAACAAACCCCAGAACAATGGGTGTTTAGCCACTCATGCTAGAATCAAACAATTGCATAAGTCTTGCATAAATGGAAAATACTAGAATAAGATGAAGAAAACTGATAATCCTTTGCTTCCTCAATGATCTTGTGTGTATATTCTCTCCAGAAATGGAATCCCCCCTCAAAGTTGTGTTTTTGGGTCTATTTATATGTTTGGGATAAACCCTAAACATGTAGGAGACTTCTATTCAAACCGGGAAACACTTAAAATCTTCAAAACTCAGAATTTACCGGACCAGGGACCCCAGGCGTTAAGCCCCAAACGCCCAGCTATAGCCTGGGTAGGCCAGGCGTTTGGGCTCTAACGCCCCACTAAAGCCTTGGTAGGCCAGGCTTTAAGCCCCAAACGCCCCACTAATGCCTGGGCAGGCCAGGCTTTAGGGCCAAAATGCCCGGCTATGGCCCGGGTCACTCCTTTTCGACTCTTGAGCGTATTTTTGATGTTTATGCACCCATTTAGCTCGGCTTCCATCTCCAATTCACCTACACATGAAATAGACTCCATTNCCTCTTCCTCGAGCAATACCCTTCAACATGTACACATTTCATTAAAAAGGAGTGTTTTACTTTTCAATCACACACATTACCCCTTAACTATGATCGATACCGACAATCAAGAATGAACATACAAAATTTCACATTCTTTCCCTTCTTTGACATGCCCAAGTATAACACTTTAATCAATTACACAAATCAACCTAATTGCAACCACCCAACCTCAAGACTCGACTTGCAACTACTAAGCCCTCTCAATTTACGCACCTACCCAACAAGAAAATTACAATATTACCAATCGTTCATGAGATCATGTGCCCTCACCAACAACAACAAAGTGAATATAACTAGTCCACACATTCAACTATGCTTTTGAACATTATTTAAGGACATCACACAATTGAACAAATTCACTCACTCTCACAAAGAATTCATATGCATCCCGTGGTCGTACCATAAGCTTGCCCGTAGTGTAGATCTCCACTAATTCAAGTTAACCAAATCTAGGATCAATTAGAACTTTTAAGGTTGTAATGTAGGCTAAGGGACGGGTAGGATGTATTTAGGAATAGTGACTAACCCTTCTAAGCACTTTAATACACTACCTTCACAAATCAACACATATTCTTCTCAAAAAATTCACTTGCAACAATTCATATTCAACATAGCTCTTTTTTAATTAAGCACTTCTATACTTTCACTAGCTCAAATTAATAAAAATTTGGAGGTGTATCTTTTTGTACATACTTTTACTATCATTTTTTTCTTTCTTCCCTACACACACTCCATTCACGAAGGTTCAATGGCTAGTGACTATTGAATACAAATTTTTTTTTTTGGGCACTAACATGCCTTTCCATGGCTCCACTCAAAAGTTAATCCCCCATATCCCACCTTACTTCTTTTAGCGACTAAGTGCCTTAGGAGGAAAAGGTGCAAAAATCTCAATTTAAGAACAAAATAGGGGTACGGCTTGTAATGTGGGTACCAAAGAAAAGGTCTAAAGGCTCAAAGGGGCTA
>ML425951.1:0-13901 GCA_005239525.1 Nicotiana knightiana
GGGGTAATGGCTCTCAAAAGGCCAAGTTGAGGGGGATAATTAAGACCACGAGTAGTTTAAGCCTATAACTAATAATCCGTATCAAGTTTAGGGGGTTGTTAAGGTATTTTGCCTAAAATCTTTAAAGCTTACCCGTTTGGACATAAAATTTGATGGAAGATTTTTTCAAAAAAATTTCATTTTTTTTTGCAAAATCAGCATTTCTTCATAAAATTTTCAATTTTCACTTGAAGATGCATTTTGGAAATTTTCGAAAATTTGAAAAACTGTAAAAAGCTATTTTTCATAATTTTCAGTCAAATCACTCACAAAATTTATAAAACAACCAAACTGAAATTTATGTCCAAACACAACTTTAAATTTCAAATACTATTTTCCCTTAAAAAAAAAACTTAATCATTGAAAAAAGAATAAACGATGAGCTTGAGCTACTCCAACCTTGTCCCCAAAATAGGGGGAGTGAATAGTGTCACTATTCATCTCTCTATTTACTATTCTCTATTAAAATATTATTTTAATTATTTAATCTTTTAATTTATCTTTTATATATATACTTAATTATGTTTATATAATATATTTACCTAATTAATTTTTCATCTTAACTTTGACGTATATTTTAAAAAGATTAATTATCGTGAGTCTATTTTTTTTTATGTAAAATTGGTAGTTAATTTTATTATGAGTTATAGTTGTAAGAAAAAGATATAACCATCACAAAAATGAAGGGTGCAAATATAAAATATTTGATGTTGCTAAAATTGAAATACACTAAAATTGAAAATACATTACAATTGAAAATACATTAAATTAAAATACATTCAAATTGAAAATACATTAAATTAGAAATACATTAAATTAAAATTGAAACTACGTTAAATAACATAATAACTTAGTAGCGAGACATGTCGTGTCCAGGTGCACCAAAATTATTATAGTACTAATATGGGGCAGATGATTGTTGTGGTTGTGACTGTTGTGGCTGTTGACTTCTTTATATATTATTTGTTGTTGTTCTTACCGCAAATATTCACGACGAACTGGATCCAAAACATAATCCACATCCATGGACATAATTTTACGATCATATTTCAATTTCTTTAGTCTTATTTTTTCTCTTTCAATGTCATTTGTTTCTTTTTGTCTCTCAACTATTCATCACCTCAACAATTCGATTATTTTGTGATTCGATTATCTTCATATAACCATCATCGATTTTTCTCTTCAGTTTTGCTTTCTTCACCCCGCTTGGTGATTGTGATGGTGTGGAATCACCTGCAACATCCTCATTTAGATTTACTGAAAATGATAAGTTAGGAGATGATACACAGGGTGAATCCAGGGGCACGAGCCTCAGCGTCCGATGAAACAAGAATCATGTCGAAAAGATGTTGAACGTGCATTCGGAGTTTTGCAACAACGTTTTGCAACAACGTTTTGCAATTGTTGCATGACCGTCACGTTTTTTGGCAAAAAGAAGTGCTATATGATATAATGACTACATGTATTACACTGCACAATATGATAATCGAGAATGAGCGTGATCTTAATGCACCAATTCAAGATGAGTTCGAACCACCTTCAACAGTAGAAATGGCAGTAGATGAAAATCAACGATTTCAAATTTTTTTAGCTCGACATAGAAGTATTAAGGACAGAGATGGTTATTTTGTACTTTGTAATGCATTAATAGATCATTTATGGGAGAATACTAGAGGTTGAAGTTGAATAATTATGGAGTATTTCGAATAAATTTTATTGTTATGTAATGTGTATTTAATTAATCGTTTATCGCAATGATTTCATTTTTATTTGAATTATTAGTTAATCTAAAATAATTGCTTACAAATTATATTATTTAAAATTGTATGAAATTGTATTAATGGAAATTACAAATTAATCAAAATAAAAGATGAATTTTTTTAATGGAAATTAAAAAATAAAATTGAAATGAAAGATAATAATATAATATAGAAGAGAGAGAAGAATATAAAAAAAAAATATTCTCTTTTGGGAGAAAAATAGGAAAATGATTGAAATAAGTTATCTCCAAAATAAAAAAATCCTTAAGAAATGCACATTAAAGTGGGGATTATATTAACCTTAATATATATTCATTGGGGAAAAATAAGTTAATTTATTCTTGATATAAGAAAAAATCAAATATTATGAATCAGAAAAAAAAAGTCAATAAATCAATTAAAGTGGAACGGAGGGAGTACATCCCAATATGTAAATCTATTGTTCTAATTAACCAAAATAATGAACAATAACGGTTCATAATACATGTTGTAAATTGATTCAACAATGATATTGACTAAACACTGTTTATATCAATGGTGGAGAAAAAAGAGGTTTCTTCCAACATAGTAGAAAGCTACATTTTATCCTTGAAGTTGACATTGATGTTGTACTTCCAAAATACCTGAAAATTAAAGCAATAAACACTTTAATTCATAATATTATAATATTACTTAGTGCATAAATCAAACGAAGTTCTAATGCAACGGAAACACCTTCCACGCCAAAGGTCAGTAAGAATTTCGACGTAAGGTTTGGTTGTAATTCTTATGCACTTTGACAAGCTCCAAAGAACTAACTCATTTTTTTCATGTAAATTCAAAAGAATAAAATTAAATAAATCAATATGCGATAATCAGAAGCACATTTGTGGCTTATAGCATATTTGGCCAAGCTGTAAAATGAGCTTATTTTGAGAAGTGTTTTTCTCAAAAGTATTTTTGGTGAGAAACATTTTGTATTTGGCTAATTAATTTGAAAAACACTTTTGAGCAGCAATTAGTGTTTGACCAAGCTTTTAAAAATTGCTTCCAAGTATATTTTCTGAAAAATGCTTTTCAAAAAAGTATTTTAGGAGAGAAACTACTTTTTTTGCTTCTCCAAAAATGCTTCTGATTCTCCTCAAAAATACTTTTTTTCTTCCAAAAGCTTAGCCAAACACTTCAACCTTGAAAAAAAAAGCACTTTTTTGAAAGAAAAAAAAAAGTACTTTTAGAATTGAAGAAACTTGGCCAAGTAGGCTATTAGATCCAATTTGCTCATCTATTCTGCAAATTTCCAATTTGAAAAATTATAAAACCTTCAAAAACCCTAATTCCTTTTCAGGTCGTTTTTTAAGTTTCACAAAATAAAAATAAAATTACAACTAAATTTTGAACAATAAGCAAAGTAGACCAAAAATCAATTAAGCGTTGATAGTGCAGGTGGAATGCAAAATTATCAAGTTAAGTCTTTCTCCGAACAACACAAATCAACAACCATAGGGGTACAACGGGAATTCTCCCTAGAATAGAAGCATTGTAATATAGTCAAATATCTCTATAACAGTCTCGTTTGTTCTAGATATTTTAGGACATTTGCATCTATACCCGCTTTTTGGGTCACGTTTTAACTTATACCCGCTTTGCAAAAAAAAATTGCAAGCGTACCCACTTTTCGCGTAACTTCAGGCATACGGGCCTGAAGTAGCAAAGGCAATCGCGCAAACTTCAGTATTCTAGTAGATGGGCCTGAAGTAGCAAAATTTGATGAACCAAGTGTTGACTGAAGTTTTTGTTTGTAATTGCTGAACGTAAGCATTCTAGTAGCTGAAATTTTGTTCTCTATTTGCTAAAAATTTTATTTGTAATTGTTGAACTTAAGCATTCTAGTAGCTGAAGATTTGTTCTCTATTTGCTGAACATCAGCATATTTTAGCTGAAGTTTTGTTCTATATTTACTGAACCTCAGCATGTTTTAGCTGAAGCTTTGTTATGTTTGTGATGAACTTCAGGGCTGAAGTTTGTTTTGTATTTGCTGAACTTCAGCATTCTAGGACCTGAAGCTTTTGTTTATATTTGCTGAACTTCAGCATTCTTAACTTTATTTGTTTGGAAGTTATTAGGTTGGTCGAATTACATAAGCAGCAAACATTAATCTTCAGTAGAAAGTTCATCCCTATGAACTGAAGTTTCATAGCAGCACCAACAGCAGAAGAAAGAAGAAGAAGAAGAAGAAGAAGAAAAAGAAGAAGAAGAAGAAGAAGAAGAAACGAATGAGGAGAAGGAGGAGGATAAAGGGGTATGAAGTTATTTAAAAAGTGGTTACAAATTAAAACTTTTAAAAAAAATCGGTATAGGTTAAATGGGGGCGACCAAATAGGGCGCCCTGTACAATTTTTATAGATATTTTTGGATCTTATAGCGAATTGTTGTTATAGAAAACATATAATATAAAAGAGCATGAAATTTAATTCCGAAAATATTTGGCTTTTATAGTGAAGTATTATTATATAAGAATGCTGTTATAGAGAGGTCTGACTGTAAAATAAACTACCCACTCGGCAAGCTGGGATGACCACCTGTCTCCTACTTGGCAAGCCTCCTCTATATATATTGCTTCTCTCTTTCAATTTATTTGACATAATTTCACTTGACACGACACAAAGTTTTGAAAAAAGAACTTTGAAAATTCGTGATCTTAAAATCTTAGAGATAAAATTTTTTATATGGCTTTCAATTTGTGTGGCTATATAAAGTTATAAAAATAAAAAGCTTAGTTAATTTGTTTCAAATATAAAAGTATTTTCTTTTAGAACTGTTAGTAATTTGGTATTCAAAACCAGAAAATCAGAAGACGTTAGTTTAAAAAAACAAAAACAGAAAATTTCGAGCCCACAAATTTTCTGTGTGTCCTTAAGGAATTTAATCCTCTCATAGTTGCCCAAGGTTTCAGATTAATTCCTCCTAGATAGAATGGAATAACTATTATGTGATAGCGGCACTTCAAATCATAGAACTTCGACGAACTCAAATGCCGGAGCAAATCACACAAAATGCTTACGTTTTATTTTGAAAAATAATGCAGAATACAGAAGATAGACAGGAGAGATTTTCTGCTTCAGTGGTGAAAACTGAGGCTGAGCCTCTCTATTTATAGTCAACAAAGTTGAGTCCCAACAGGTACAAAGGTACATGTTCGTTGATAAGGTGTCTATTGTTGATACCCAAATTTTCCCAAAAATATTCTAAAATATCATATATACTTTCAAAATCATGCATTAATAGAAATTGGTATTTTTTCATAATTTTTCTATATTTTTATTAATTTATATTTTTAATAAATAATTACAAATTACATCAGAAATGATTTCAAAAGCATTTCTTGATTTTATTTATCTTTTATATTCCCATTAAGACTAAATTATTTTATAATTAGCCAAATTGGCACCTTTTGGCTATAATTGCAGTAACTTTGCAATTATAGCCCCAATCATATAATTCTGTACCATTTTTTACCAAAATTTAATCATTTTGTATTTTAATACTAAATAATCTTTTTAAAACTATTTTCTATGCATGAAATTCATTTTTATGATTTTTAGTTATTTTATAAATTATTTTAATTAATTTAGATTGGGTATTTGTCAAATAGCCTATTCTATTTTTTGATTATAACCTATTGAAATCAGTCCAAAACACCTAATTATACTAGTCCAACAGACCCAAGCCCAATTCCTAAATATACCCAACCCAATTCCACCCAAATCCTGACCGTTGATCATTTGTGATCAACTGTCCAGGTTAATTCTTACCTTAATTAACCTAAGAGACTACCCCCAAACCCCTCATTTCCCTCACACTCATCTGCCGTCACCCCTTCCCCTTCTCTCTCAAATCCTCTCAACCAAACCCTAGCTCTCAAGCGCCGTCACCGGCATAAACTCCACCCTGTGATGTTTCCATGCATTCTCCGGCCGTTCCTGGCCTTCTACGCTCCGTGGCTCTTCGATTTTATGAATCCTTGAAAGGGTTTCAAAGGATTCCGACTGGTTGTGGTTTGAATATGTGTTTACTGGCCTGTCTCAGGCCATTTTTTGTTTGTAAGTAATGATCTCGCCTTGTTTTTGTTACAAATTTATAGTTTCTAAACCTATGTTCTCATCTTTGCTATGTTTTCTAAAGAAACCCTAGTCTATTATCTTCGATCCTTTCCAGATCTGTATAGATCTGAAGGGAATCAAGCACTTTTACATGTTTTCTTTGAAAACTTCTGGTTTTAAATGATTGTTCCGATTTTCCCTAAACTAGGGTTCATCCCAAAATTGTTTTGCAAGGTTTTTTATGACTTCTAAGTGTTTAATCGATTCTCTTTCATCTTTGTGACTGATTTGTGTAAAGAAATACTTAAACCTGGTTGATTTTGTACGATACTCTGATTTTTTCTAAACTCTGCTTCGATTCTGGGTACTTTCTGTGTTAACAGTCATATTACTTTGCTCTATTTTTTGACCTAAGCATGTTTTCTTTGTCAAATCCATTACTCTGTGGTTTTTCCCTAATTAATCTTTATTACGGTTCGAATCTGTATTTTTATGAGGTTTACTTAGTTCAATTTTTATTTATAGAAGTTGAGTAGTTCTTTCCGAAAATTAATGTTGTTTTAAAAGTTTTGGCTGATTGATTCACTCTGTTAGAGATTCATGTGCGTAATTCTTGATCGTTTCCTTGTTTATGACCTTCATTTTGTCCTTTGCTGATTCTTTACATGGCACGATTGGGGTTCTTTCCTTAATTAGGCCCTTGCATTACCGTTTAGTCAAGGAGTCTGTTCTGATCTCCCTTATTTGGTTTGAACTTCTTATCTTAATTAACCCCTATTATTACCGTTTGGCTAATTCCCTTAATTAAATGAGTCTATTCTGAACTCCTTTACGTGATTGAATCCTGCGATTGCCCTAATTGATTGATTTCTGATCCCTTTACCTTATTTTGTTCTACTCTTAAACCACTATATATACACTCTTATTTTCTACCTCTCAGGCACATAATAGTCTACTACACACAAACACACTAGTTCAAACTCTATCTCTCACACTCAAAGCTTTCTGCTCTCATTCTGTGTTACTTACTATTATTCTGAGTTAGCCTGCTGCAAGCCAATGCTAACTATTGTGCTCTCCTGTCCCTTCATTTTTGTGTTTACTGTCTTCTTTACTGGTATGTTCTGATTTCAATTCAAGTCCCAAACCAATATGCTTGTTTTACTGCTTCAGTTTATCATGTTTCTAATATGTTTCTATATGTGGTTTTGCTGTTCAACCTGCAACTAATATGTCTACTTTACTGCTTTATTAGCATGCTTCTGAATATGTCCAACCCTCTTTGTAGTATACCCAGTGTGACTTTGCCTTACTTATGTTTTCCCTGATTTCCATCATGAACCCTTTTGTGCAAATCAGTTAGCTATCCTAAGATGTCTGATCCCCTGTTGGTTCTGAGATTCATGATATGTTGATTCCCTAAATCCCTCTAAGAATTTTCAAACTCCTGTAACTATATGTGCACTACACGTGCTCTATGTGTCCCCAATCCCCATCGCCCCTGTGTGTAGATTTATTCTTCCTGTTTTGGTTCTGTTTGGTTTTGGCTCTATGTTTGATCTGCTGATGTTTAATTATACAACTCTCTCTTTCCAAAAGTTGTTTTACTGAATGACTCCCTCTTTTATTTCACAAAACTGTTTCAAGCAAGTCTCTTTTAACACTATTTTTTTATTACTAAAACCTTTTCAAAACTATATCAAGCACTCTCACTTTATTCTTAGGTCCTTAAGTTCTGCCCCTCTAATGTGTGACTGCTTAGGGACCCTTATGAGATCCCTCTGAACTCTGATGCATTAGAGCTGGCTCTTCCATAATGCACTTAATCAATTATGGTTGTGAAATCTGGGTGTGAGCACTGCCCGGGATCCCTTGATGTCCTTAGGGAACTCTGACACACCCGGATATGAGAAATGCTATGAAACATTTGGGCATTTGAGGTTTTGAGAATCTGGGCCTATTTTCAGGCTCCCTATAGTGTAACTTCTTATTTTTCTTTATCCACTTATGTAATTCATTCACATTGGTTTGTAATAATTGATGTAAACAAATATTGGGGATTGATAGTGAAAATGGTAGGGTAGTTATATATGTTATCAATACAATGGGTAGAAATCATGCCTTAGGTTTACATTTCCTATATGTGCATTAGAATCCATGTTTAGGACCAATACACTCAAAGCATATCATACATTCGATATCATGCTCTTAAGTTTCATGTATATTGTTTCAGCATCTCATTTGACATTATTTTCATCACTTAGAAATCCTGCTTCTAGGCTAAATAACAACATTAACATGAAAACTGTTGCTACTGCATATTCTGAAATCATGCTGTAACTTTCTGTGCACCTAGAAATCATGCTTTTTTTTTCTTAGGAATTTTGCATATAAATAATTTTTCATCTTATAATGTTCATACTAGATACCCTATTTTAGGATCTCACTAAGTCCCACCTAGCTAAGCTACTGATGCATGAAAAAGGACATAAGACAGTCTCACTTATGATTATCCCGTGTTAGTAATACTGATAATAACCCCTTTGTCTTTGCAACACTTAGAACAACATGCTTTAGGTAAAAAAACTTCCAAACTGTTTTAATAATTCTGGTAACTATTGTGCATTCCCCCTACGCCTAGGCAAGCCTTAGGTAACCAACTTTTTATAAAACTAGAAAACTGTTGCTTTTTGTGTTTACTGCTTAATGGTTAACATGCTTAAAATCAGTAGGCAAACTGATTAGGGCCCCTGCTTCTGGGTTTATAAAATAAATATGCATATATCTTGTATTCTGATACTCACCTAGACATCATGTTTTAGGATCCTGCTTAATAATACTGCCCTTCTTTGTGCTGTTTACATGCAATATCTGTGGAGGTAAACCTGAGCCTCTTAAATTGCTTCTTTCTGTTTTATCTGTTAAAGGCCTATCTGTTCTTGCCCGTCGCCTAGTATTTTCTCTTTTCAACCTTAGGGGTCTATTTATAACTGCCTTTAAGTAGGGGTCCCAATCTCCTCCAGGACCATTTAGGAGGGACGGGTAGCAACATGCATAGAGGTCGTTAAATAAACTCGCTTAATAACCGCTAAAGGGTGGGTAAGGGTAGAAATGGATATGATAGCCGGTGCGCTAATGCAACGTGTAGCCCCTCATTGAGGAGTGATTACTGGGCATTGCACTGATGTGATCCTACATGATAAACAACCTAGGACCCCCTATTACATATGTGTGTTTAGATCATAACTCTTCCAAAACCTTATATGTGTGCCTAGACTCTAAACCTTTAATTTTTAGCATATATGTGTGCTTAGACTGCGAATCTTCTCAAAAAACCTTTATTTACCTATGTGCTTTTGTTGCTTATGTGCTACTTGTTTTAAAATTCACAAAGTTTGTTTGGCCGGGAACTACAATTGTGGACTTCGAGGAGTGCCTAACACCTTTCCCTTGAAGTAATTTCAAGGCCTTACCCTATCTCTGGTTATCCAATATGTGTTTGTAAATGACCCTTAGTAGGTTCCCTAACGGACCTTAATTCCTTAGGCGGCGACTCTTCAATTCCTTACCCCTTTCCCAAAAGGAAACGGGTTGTCCCAATAATGTCAAAAACCCTGACTGATCCGAAAGGAGATGAAAAAGGGGGCGCGACAGCATGGCGACTCTACTGGGGATATTTCCTAGGCTTTTACCATTTTAAAACTACTTTGTGAACTTGTCTTTACTTTGTTAATACTTGCGACCTTTCTCTTTCCCCCTTTATGTGCAATTAATTGTTTGTCTCTTTCAAGTACTTGTTCTTTTCAAAATCAAAACTGGCATGTTTATTTTTGTTTTCCTTTGTAACTGCTTTTCAATCATAACTGTTGTATTTACCGCTTTCATAACGTGCAAATACGTGACAACATGCTTTTATTGCTCATTTATTGTTGCATAATCATGCTCAACATCATATTCCACCCGTGCTATAGCAACGCTTGATGAGTTGTTGCGCTCTTCCATTTTATATCACCCCTAAATTCGGAAAGGCTTATTTGCGGTAAAACTAGTCGATCAGCGGTGCAGTCGACGGTTCCGTGCCTTTCCCCCTCAAGTTGTCCGCTTGAGGGTACCAATCTAAAACCCCATAGAAACCTTACTCTGTTATACTGTACATGCATCATGGTCAAACCTAGCCGGGTTAATGTGTCGTCCGCACAATAACCCTTTAAGGCAGCCTTATCCAAAAGTCCACGGGGTTTTTCATAATCCCAACGGATGATATCACATTTTGTGCATTTATCTGGAGAACTAAATGCCTGTATGCTAATCATAAGTGTATAAATGGTCGAGTCTGGCGGGGGTAAGGGTCTAACCTTATCTATTTTGTAGAAAATGAGGCACGAAGTCCCCAGGTTTGGCATGGTCCAAAGGATACCACCACTGTTGCTAGATTGGTGGGAAGACCTTTCGCCAAGTGACAAAGACCATGTGAAGAGGGTCCTCGAAAACTTACCCTCTTTACTGGATATCCAACCAAACAACATGTTGATCGAAGCAGCTACTATGTTCTGGGACAAAGAAAGGTCTGTGTTCCATTTCGGCAACATAGAAATTACCCCCCTCTTGGAGGAGATAGGGGGTTTCACGGGATTACCTTGGGACAGTCCAGGTTTGTTGGTGCCAGAAAATCGTGCCGCTAGGGGATTCCTGAAAATGATGGGTTTGAAAAAGAACGATGATTTAGAGTGCCTGATAGAGTCCTACAAACCTTTTGATTATATCTATGAACGATACGGCCATAGCAAATCCTATCTTATATTCCACGATGAATTCTCTATTACTTCCTCGGGTAATATTCACCGCAGGGTTTTTGTGTTCGTCGTTTGCTTCCTGGGTATGATAGTATTTCCAAGAAAAGGAGATAGGATTCACACTAGGCTGGCTATGGTAGCCAAAACCTTAATGGAGGGGATCGAAGGGCAAACATATACCATTATCCCCATCATCATAGTAGACATATACCGAGCCCTGGACCACTCTCAGAAGGGGTTTGAGGGTTGCAATCTACTACTACAGGTTTGGTTATTGGAGCAACCCCAAAGGGGTCAATATCATCAAGAATTTCCACGAAGGGTGTGGAATGACCATATAGCCTTCCATCACCCTAAGAGAATGACCTACATCCCAGAGAGGTTTGCTCAACCGGAGGATGCTACAGAATGGGCGCAGTTTTTTGACAATTTGACCGAGGACCAAGTTCAATGGATGTTCGAATGGTTCCTTACCAGTGAGATCATCATCAGATTGAGGGACGCTCCGCACCTGGTGTTGATCGGTTTAAGGGGAATATACCCTTATGCTCCTATCAGGGTTATGAGACAGGCAGGTAGGAAGAAAGTTATACCGCGAGTCTCTAAAATGAGCCATTATAGGGCAGATTTTCAGGACGACGATATCCCGTACAAATGCGAGGCTCAACATATGTGGCATCTAAAGGTTATTGTAGAAAAGGACACCATCGGGACCTACGGATACCACGCAGGGCATGTACACCTTTACCTATCATGGTTGGAAGACAACATAGCAGGGATAGTTGAGCCGGGAATCAGCAGAAACAGGGTCATAGATGAAGCGGCTGAGGCTCAAGTGAAATACAATAAACTGCACAAAAGGATTCGTGAGTCCGGGGCCGAGCATCTGGAGAAACACAAGACTAATATGGAATTGATCAATGAGTGGAAGGAAAGGGCTATCAAATCTAATGACAGGCTGGAGTATTTGGAGCAGGGTCTGATGGAGCTAGAGGTGAAGACGAGGAAAAGGGTCGCCGACTGCCGGAATGTGAGGGAAACGAAGGAGGGCATCTAGAGAGGGTATACCTGCTGTTGGGCATGCACGACCTTGGGAACCTAATTGACAGAGACAAAAAGATCGAGCCTGGGGAAGGTCCTTCTGGGACCAAGTAGTCTAGGTTTCCTTCTCATTGCCTTTTTTTTCTTTCAAATGTAATAAGGCCAAGTGCCATTAGTGACTTTATTTCCTGCTTATTATTTTAGTGTAATTTTGGATTCGTCTATTTTACATTAATGAAATGAGGCATTTCGGCATCTACGTTCTCCAAATCAACTTGTCGCTGGGCTTACCTCGGGCACAACGAGGCTCCCAAGTTAGGGCACAATTTTATTCATGCACTATGTGTTTAAATACTGCAATATTTTCTCATGATCCTCACTGACTTGGCTACCTTTTGTTTTTGCTTTTGTTTTCTTTCTTTTGAGTATTCCCCTCCCCAAAGGTTGGTTCGTGCATTCTGGCATCATCATCATATAACACAAGATCTAGGGGCCCTCCACCCCCTCCTTCTCCTAGTCCACTTAAAGGAAAAGGCAAAGGCAAAATGGAAGATTTGAGTAACATTACACAAGAAAACACAACGCCAATGGAACGAACAAAAGCTCTTGACAATCAAGGTACTCAGGTTCAGAATGATGCTATGTCACAACTCAAGCAAAGGTTGTTGAAATTCCAAGGGGATCTTGAGCATGTCCAGAACTTGGAAAATTTATCCTTCTCACTCAGTGTCCCAGATGTCATTCAAAATCCCATACCTCCTCAGAACACCTCAAACAAAAAGAACCCTCCCACAACTCATCATCATACAACTCCACCAAAAAGACAAATTTTCCCACCACAGCACCAACACAACACTTTCCACACTCCAAGAAATACCCCGCTAATTGTTCCTAAACCACAAGACTCCACAAGTGACTACCTCTATGCTCAAACACCAGGTCATCAGAACAACCCCATATACGTGGAGACTCTAGTTCACTCCACCCAACACTTTTCTTACACACCTGAATCTAGTGAGAAGGATATGCTCATTAAGAATTTGGCCGAGGAACTCAAGAAGCTGACTAGTCGAGTTCAGGGCATTGAAGGAAGCAAGGGAGTCGAAAGGGTTGAACTACGAAAATCACTGCATACAGCCCAATGTTGAACTACCGGAGGGTTACAAACCTCCTAAGTTCGAAATGTTCGATGGCACAGGCGATCCCAGGGTCCATTTGAGGACCTATTGTGATAAATTGGTTGGAGTAGGAAGAGACGAGAAGATTTGCATGAAATTGTTCATGAGGATCCTCACAGGAGATGCTTTATCTTGGTACATCAGTCAAAACCCTAAGAAGTGGTCCGACTGGGTAAGTAGGGCATCAGACTTCATGGACCGATTCAGGTTCAATACAGAGAATGCACCAGACGTGTTCTACATCCAGAACCTTAAAAAGAAGCTCACCGAAAATTTTTGCGAGTATGCCGCTCGCTGGAGATCTGAAGTAGCCAAGGTTAGGCCTGCACTAGAGGAAGAACAAATGAACAAATTCTTCGTCCGTGCACAAGACCCACAATATTATTAGAGGCTAATGGTGATTGAAAACCACAAATTCTCTGACATCATCAAGCTAGTTGAGAGAATTGAAGAAGGTATCAAGAGTGGAATGGTCACTAACTTTGAGGCACTACAAGCCACCAACAAAGCCTTGCATTCTGGTGGTATATCCAAGAAGAAATATGCAGGAATGATAATGGTTGCACAGGGACCCAAATCCTCATTGGTATACCGAACTTCCCCACTCACCTATTAAGAACCCTCACCCACCTATCAGTCAGCACCTCCACCAACATATCAGCCATCTCCACCGTCTACATATCAGCTTACTTCCCCCAGATATTCCTAACCAGCTCCTGTTTATCATACCTACAACTCTCAGCCATCTCACTTCCAATCACCCCCTGATGCGTGGCTAGAATTCATGATTTTAAACATTATATACCTTGCATTTTATGTGCTTT
Organism: Nicotiana knightiana; assembly: GCA_005239525.1. Classification (NCBI taxonomy): domain Eukaryota; kingdom Viridiplantae; phylum Streptophyta; class Magnoliopsida; order Solanales; family Solanaceae; genus Nicotiana; species Nicotiana knightiana. The sequence goes on from ML425951.1 coordinate 13,715, forward strand.
AATGATAAAATACACGTCGTATGTGCCTAATGGGGTTTATTTTATGTGTAGGTGAATTGGAAATGGAAACGGGGCTAAACGGATGCAAATACGTCGAAAAATACGCGAAAGGGGACACCCGGGCGATAGCCGGGCGACAGAGCCAAACAGCCTGACCCAGCCTGGCCTTAGCCAGGCGTTAGAGCCC
>ML425952.1:461-44001 GCA_005239525.1 Nicotiana knightiana
TTTTCATTAGATATGCTACAAACAGTAAAGCATGTCAGTTTTTGGTCCATAAATCCGATAATCCTGAGATTCATGTTAATACGGTAATGGAATCAGATAATGTTGAATTCTTTGAAAGCATTTATCCGTATAAAACTGAATGCGAGTCGTTAAGTGAAAGACCTAAACGACCTCGGGAAGAACCAAAGGAAAATACTCCAAGTGTAGAAGATCCAAGGCGTAGCAAACGTCAAAGAACATCTACTTCCTTTGGACCAGATTTTGTGACATTCTTGCTTGAAAATGATCCTCAAACTTTTAAAGCAGCTATGTCGTCTTCTGATTCAGCATTTTGGAAAGAGGCAGTCAATAGTGAGATTCAATCAATTTTGGATAACCATACATGGGAATTGGTTGATCTTCCTCCTGGAAATAAGCCTTTAGGTTCGAAATGGATCTTTAAACGAAAAATGAAAGCTGATGGCATTATTGACAAATATAAGGCAAGACTTGTTGTCAAAAGTTATAGACAAAAGGAAGGACTTGATTACTTTGACACTTACTCGCCAGTAACGAGGATAACATCTATTAGGATTTTAGTGGCATTAGCGGCCGTGTATAGTCTTGAAATCCATCAATTGGATGTTAAAACAACTTTCTTAAATGGAGAATGGAAGAAGAGATTTACATGGAATAACTTGAGGGTTTTGTGGTTCCTGGTAAAGAAAATAAAGTGTGCAAACTTGTTAAGTCGCTTTATGGACTTAAACAAGCACCCAAACAATGGCATGCCAAATTTGATCAAACAATGTTGGCAAGTGGGTTTAAAATCAACGAGTGCGACAAATGTGTTTACATTAAAAACACTCCAGGTCATGAAGTCATTGTTTGTTTATATGTTGATGACATGTTGATAATGAGAAAAAGTATGTCAGATATAAATGCTACAAAGTGCATGTTGGCTAGTAAATTGGATATTAAAAACTTAGGAGTTGCCGATGTGATCTTAGGAATCATAATTCACAAGACTCCACAAGGTCTAGCATTATCACAGTCTCACTACATTGAAAATATATTTGACAAGTTCAAGTATTTGGATTTCAAAATTGCCAAGACTCCAATTGACGTGAGTTATGCACTTCAAAAGAATGAAGGTGAAAGTGACTCACAACTGGACTATGCTAGAGTATTGGGAAGTTTGATGTATATAATGAATTGTACGCGACCAGATATAGCATGTGCTATTAGCAAACTGAGTCGATTTACAAGTAATCCCAATCACATACATTGGATGGCAATGAAACGAGTTTTGGGGTATCTGAAACATACCCAAAACTATGCTTTGCATTATAACAAATATCCCTCCGTGATCGAGGGATATAGTGATGCAAATTGGATCACCGGATCATCTGAAGTTAAATCCACGAGTGGATATTTTTTCACAATTGGGGGTGGAGCAGTGTCATGGAAATCATCCAAACAAACGTGCATCACCCGTTCTACAATGGAATCTGAATTCATAGCTTTAGATAAGGCCGGTGAAGAAGCTGAATGGCTCCGAAATTTCTTGGAAGATATTCCATTTTGGCCCAAACCTTTAGCGCCTATTTGTATACATTGTGATAGTCAAGCGGAAATAGGTAGTGCAAGGAGCGTTATGTATAATGGAAAATCTCGTCATATACGACGGAGACATAATACCGTTAGACAACTACTCTCTAGTGGTGTTATCACAATTGACTACGTAAAGTCAAGAGATAACGTGTCGGATCCACTTATAAAAGGCCTATCTAGAGAGCAGTTGAAAGATCATCAAAGGGAATGGGGTTAAGGCCTAGGACATGTCATCATGGCGGTAACTCTACCTAGCAGACTGGAGATCCCAAAAGCTAAGTTCAAAGAGATCAAACAAAGTCATGAATGACGGTTCAACATTGTCAAATAACTCAACCGATTCTCGTGATGAAGACAATGTTCAGAAATCAAGGTAAAACATTAAGGCTTTTTTATGAGTCAATAAAGCTTAAAGCTTTTTAATAATTTGCTAAGTCTGGAAGGATATGACCTGATAGTGTGTCTTTAGGATTACACGTTTAGGGATCACCGATATGAGTGTGAAGTGTAAGCCGCTTCAAGGGGAATGAAAGTAAATGCCCATTTTCTAAGCACTCATGAAAGCATGCGGTGTTCATGGCTGAAACGAACACAACCGTGAGAACCATAGATGGTTAGGGATTGATTGTGTGACTTATGTTGTCTAGGTATACAACAAAGCTCGACAGTTCAAAGATATCAAATCTACCGATTGACCGACTATATCCGATATAAGTTCACTACGGAAAGTTCAAAGGGAAACCTACTTATCCAAATGCAATTAATTCTTGCATGTAAAACACACACACACGTCCGTGCATTCCTTTATTTTATAGCCATTCCCCATTCATGTGGGGGATTGTTGGTCTTTAAGCTTAGTGTAGCTTAAAGAGAGTGAATGAAAAATGGTGGGAAAAGAAATGGAGGAAAGTGAAATTTTGAATTAGTGCACTTTGTCCCTCATTGGAAGAAGGAAAGAAAATCTATGTGTATATATAGAGAAGCTCTTCTTCTAGCTCTTAAAGAGTTGAGAAGCAGGCAAGCCTCGCGCCGTCGTCGCTCGCTAGCTCGGCTCGGCTTCGGCTTCCCTTAATCAATCAATCTTTGACCGAAGCCGAAGCCGAATTCGAAGACGAGCGACAACGACGACGACGGCGCGAGGCTACTTTAAGAGCTAGAAGAAGAGCTTCTCTATATATACACATAGATTTTCTTTCCTTCTTCCAACGAAGGACAAAGTGCACTAATTCAAAATTTCACTTTTCTCCATTTCTTTTCCCACTATTTCATTCACTCTTTTAAACTATATCAAACTTAAGATTAAACTACATTAAGCTTAAAGACCAACCATGCTTTGGCTGCTGAGCATGAGAAACGATTACGTGTGCTGTACTGCTTTACCTTTTTCTCTTCTTTTCTTGGCGTTTCTTCATGTCTAGACAATAAACAATTCGGACAGTCAGAATTCAGAAATGTATTTTCTACTATACACCATATTTTATGGGCGTTCTGCCCTAACTACATTTTTTTTTTTAATATTCAGTATTCAAAATTCATTAATCTTGACTAATCCGAATTCAGCCTTACGATCATGCTCCTCGTTGGTTCCTATCCAAAATTTCTTCATTTGATTTTGGGTGCCTATGAGATATTTATTTTACTTTCAAGATTAGTTTAAACAATAGGGACTTAATTTCTCAACCAAAAAAAAATTATTTGAAAAAGAAAAGAGTTGTGGATTACAGCTTAAGAGAGAATTACGAATCATATATACGCAAATTTTAAAATTTCAATTTCGTTATAACTTTTCATCCTTACGAAATTCATTTTGTTAAAATTAACCATTTTGACTAGATCACACAGGAAAATGGATAATTACTTTAATTTCTTTCTATGGATACATATACCAAACAAATAAAACATATGTAAGCATATTAGCCGCCTAATTACCCCAAAGCACAAACAAGGAAAACCACACCAAATATTTTCTGTAATTATCCTCTTCGTATATTATAAGTCTGCAAACCAACATATTCTTCATATATATATGTTTTCCTAAAATAATCCTGCACGGAAATGCTATAAATTGAACTAATTAAAATATCTTTGCATGAACCAAGTCAAGCATTCTAAGTGTTTGTCATGTTTCTCCTAACTTCTTCTTTGGTCATACTTTTGATACACTCCTTATCTTGACGTGGAACTGAAAAATATGTAAGAAAAAAAAGTTATAGAACTAAGCGTTTTGCTAATCTTTTTCCCCATATTTCTTCACCATCATCATCTTTTTCTGTTGGTAGTTTTTGAGTACCAAACTTTTTTGTATTTACTCACTTTTTCGCTTCACGTTTTATTTATTTCTTCAAAAGGAAAGATTTGCCGTTAGAGGGCATAAAGTTCATGAAGAGTCCCTTTATAAATCCATAACTTATTCATTTCTTCAATATATATTCAAAATTACCCAAAGCTTAATTTGTTATACATTCACTTTATTCCAAACTATGAGTAGTTTTAGTCACAAGAACAAGGTCCAATATTCCAAAGGAAATGAGGTGAAACCAACAAAAGATTATGCTGCAGGCCAATATTCACCAAATCTTTCGCAACTGCCTGATAAAACAAAGGCATTAGCTTTTCATGACATAAAAATTCCTCCTCCGCCGTGTTTTTACCTGCGGCCGCCGCCGTTGAAAAGTTCATCAAGAAGGGGTTTTAGGAAACAAGATGATGATCCATTCTTGATAGCATATAAAGAGTGCACAAAAACCTCAAGAAAAGGGAAGTTTTTGGGTGGTTTAAGCAAGGATGATTTCGGGTACTTTGGGATGAAGAAAAAGAACAATAATATGTCTGTTTTTTCATGTAAGCATTCATGCAGTGTGAGGGAAGAAAGTGTTATCAACTTGTCACAACTACCTATTTCAAGATCGTTAAGGGAGAAAAGAGGACTTCGTCAATATCCAGCAGCAACAGAGGGAGAAGATCGATAGAAGAAAGTAACGAACTCGAGAGTCAGAAACTCGCCAAGGAACGTTCTCAAGTTTGAGACATGATACTTGTGTATTTGTTGCCTAATGCACTCTGCAAAATAGTCGAAATTTTGTTCTAAGATACAATAATATAATGATCTAACGTTGTTTTTGCTTCCTTCTTTCTCTTTCAGTCCTCTCGTTTCTACACTAGTTGTGGCAGTATTTCAAATCTATTATGGACAAATGGCTTATTATGTCCACGTGTCCTACAAACAACAAAGAGTGGCAATTGATAAGAGATAAAAGTCCTAAAACTTGTGGAGTCCTTGAAACAGTAGGAGTCCTATCAAATGAGAAGCTCACTATGCATAGGACTCCTAGAAAATCTTGGAGTCGAGGCATTTAAATGCTATCTATTTGGAGTTCTGAGATTATTCGTTCACACATCAACTGAAGAACTACATTTTGCATACTCTAGTCGAGTATTAGTGTTGTGTTCTTCTTGAGTCAGTCTAGTGAATATGTTTTAGGAAATCGAGTTGTAATCAAAGTGTCACGAATGAGTGTTTTCTTTACAAGTTAGAGTAACTTGTAAATCAGATAGGCATAGTAGGAGTAGTGGAGAGTATTGAATTTCAGTCTTGTAATTGATATATTTTGGCTCATTGTTCTAGTGGAGTTGAAGTTGAAAATCCTACGCATTAGGTTGTGCTTTTTGCACCTTTTGAGTCGGCTGATTTTTCACGTAAAAATTGTCGTGTTTACTTCACTGCTTATTTTACTTCACGTTTAAGAATACGGTAAAAAATCAAGTTCTTTAATAATTCATACGGGCACTCAAACTAACACTTGGTATCAAACAGGTTCTCTCACACACACGGCTAACACCTAAAGAGTTCTTGGAAGCAAAATGAGTGCTCCACCCGAAATTGATGAAGGAAAATCAAGTACTAGACCATCCTTATTCAATGAAAAATATCACAGTTGGTGGAAAGCAAGAATGGAAGACTTTCTGATAGCTGAAGACTATGAATTATAGACTATATAGTGAACCAAGGTCTATTGACTCCTACTAAACAAAATGCACAAAATGAAACAGTTCCTAAGGACCCCTCTGAATTTGTGGCAGCAGATTTCAGAATGATGGAGAAAAATGCGCAGCTATGAAAATCCTTATTTGTGGACTTGGTTATGATGAGTAGACCATAATATATTCTTGCTCTAATGCAAAGGAGATATGGGATGCACTCCAAACCGCTAATGAAGGAACAAACCAAGTGAAGAGATCAAGGATAAAACTACTTATGAGAAACTATGAACTCTTCTCCATGAAGGAGTCCAAGCCCATCCAGGAGATGATGACTAGGTTTACCATAATAACTAATGAACTGAAATCACTTGAAAATGTGTTTACCTCAGAAGAGTTGATCAGCAAAGTTTTATGGATTCTTCCAACTTCATGGGAATCTAAAGTCACAGCGATATAGGAAGCTAGGGAGTTGGACAAGATCTCACTTGATGAGTTGGTTGGAAACTTAAAGACTCATGAAATGAGAAAGATAGATTTGATTAAGGAAGAACCAAAGAGGAATAAGGCCTTGGTTATTAAAGCATCCGAGGAAGATGAATCTGACAGTGATGATCCTGACCTAACAATGTTTTCTAAGTTCAAGAGGTTCATGAAGAACTCCAAAAATGCATCTAAGAGAGAGACGAACGATAAGCCTAAGGAGATTGACAAGGATAATTATGATGGGTGCTACAAGTGCAGCCATGGACCAATCCTCCCTACCAAAATGGATGGTGAAGGCAACAAGTGTAACAAGAGAGAAGAGGAATACAATGATGAAGATCGTCAGCTAGTCAAGAAAAATGCTAAAGCAAAGGACCTGCTCTACAGAAGCTTGCCCAGAAATATTATCTACAAAGTGTCCTATTGCATCTCCGCCTATGATATATGGAGGACCTTGAAAGCTGACTTTGGAGATGAAAACATCAAAGTGGTGCTGATGACGATTGAAGGAAGCCAAATAGAAAAAGAAGTGATAGTAATGATAGCCATGAGTGATTCAGAAACTTAAGATGAAACAAATCTGGTAAATATCTCTAACTTGAAAGAAAACATTCATGTTATGTCTAAAAACAACTTATGGCTTTAATTGTGACTATGATGAGTGAAATGGATAAAACGAGTGCTGAAAATGATCAGTTAATAAGCAATCTTTCATTTTTCAAACTCGATCTGAAAGATCTTGGATCTGACAAAGCTAATTTAGAAGGACATGTCAAATATCTTAAGAACTAGGTTTTTGAGATCACTTCTAAAAATGAGAAGTCTCATGATATACATGGTAAGGGAAAAATGAGTGATCTGCAGTATAAGCTTGCAAAAGGAATTAAAAAGAGCTAAACATTGTCATTGTGATGCTGAATGAAGGAATAAAGTCCTGTAAGAAAATCTAGAAAAGGCTTATCATGAACTATCTAGACTAAGAATATGGCATAGATCCTCAGATGCCTTGAATAGGCTGAATGAAAACTGCATCTCTAAAAAATCAGGAATTGGCTACAGAAAACCTGTTCACAAGTTTGATCCAAAGTATGTAGGAATTTTTGATAACAAAATATGCACTCTTTTTAGAAAGGTAGGACACTTTAGAGATACTTGTCCTGCCTTAATTCATGCTCAGTTTAGAAACACCTTTGGTATTGCTAAGAATGTGAATAAGGAAGAGGAACCAAAAGCCAAGACTTTTGTCTATACTAAGTGGGTTAAGGTTAATAAGAAAATAGCAATTAATCCTCTTTCCTTCTGTGCAAGAAGAGATCTGATTCATCCTTTTCCAATCCTAAAGGGACCCAAACTTGTCTGGGTTCCCAAGACTAACTTGTGGTTTTTGGTACATGCTAAAGTCAGAAGGAACAATCAAGTCTGGTATCTAGACAATGGATGCTAAAGACATGACTGGAGAAAAGAAAAACTTTCTCTCACTGACAGCCTTCCAAGGAGGGAGTGTGTCATTTGGAACTGGGAAAAAGGGCCAGATAACAGGTATTAGTAAGGTTGGTAAGTCACTCTCATGATATAGAAGATGTGTATTATGTGGTAAGCCTTAATCACAATCTTCTTAGCATCTCTCAAATGTGTGATAAAGGAAATGAAGTAAAATTCAATTTCAAAATCTGCACTGTCACTAAGCTTGATACTGATTAAGTTGTCTTAATAGGTAAGAGACTGGTCATGTCCACAACATACCTCAATAAGAGATATGACACGATCGCATGCAATAATAATTACCCAACTAGGAATCGGGGTTGAATCCACTGGGAGTTATGATGAGAGTTAGGAGTATATATTTGAAGCAATCAAATGGGTTGTCTAAGATTGCACTTCCATAACAAGGTTTTGTTTTCTATTTCTACTGTTACTCTAATGAATGAAAAATAAAGAAAATAGATTATAAATAAATATTTTTGAGGTTTTTCCAATTTGATTAAAGGCTCAGGGCTGTGACCATAACCTAGGTGTTTGCCTAATGGGATAAAGACATTAGTGCTTGTTTTGTTGATTGGGGTGTCTTATAGCTCTCAACTCTACGTTACCCACTCAGTACCTCTCGACCAGATAGTGTTTTTTCCCAATTAGGCTTTCTCAAGTCCAAAGAGGTATCTACTAAAACAGTTGATAAGAGCTCAAAAGGTTATTACTATCTCTAGGTTGAACCCTTTAATTAGGTTAATCAATATTTCAATTAATCCAATTCCCTTTTAGCTTAGTTATACTAGACTAGGACTCTCTTTCTCAAGTAGAGACTAAGTAAAATAGGCATGAATCAACGTTTGCAACTATTAATTCTAAAATTGAAGCATGAACTAAATTAAATAATTAACACTGAATCATAAACAAACACTAAATTAGATACCCATAAGGTTTACACACTAGGGTTGGGTCACAACCCTAGTAAACGTCTAGCTACTCATAATGGAAATTGCATAAAATAGAGAAGAAAAGCTAATTAAAATCATAATGGAAGATTAAAATGGTGAAATAAGATGTTAAAACACCAAAATAATGTAAAACTTCCTAAAGTAGTAAAGAAAATGGCTACAGCAGCTTCAGATGTTCAAACTTGACCTAATTTTATGAAACCCATCTATTTATACAGGGTTAAAAATCTCAGACGAAAATGCCACTCGAGAGGTTCTGCGGTCGCACAACTCCATGTGCAGTCCGCAGATGTCTTCAGCTGGCAGGAATGGAGTTCTGCGGGTGCACATTTATGAACTGCGGCCACGAGGTAATCTTCTGAGGCTGCACATTTTTGAACTGCGGTCGTGAGGCAATCTTCTGCGGCTGCATATTTCTGGACTGCGACCGCGAGGCAATCTTTTGCGACCGAAAAATTCTTGTGTGATCCGCAATTCACAAAGGCTCCTGGACTTTAGTCTTTTTGCATACTCTATGATCTTTGACTCTTAGCCTAGTTCTGTAGTCGCACAATTCATGTGTGGTCCGCACATTTTTGAAAGTTCTACTAAGTTTCTCTTCTTCGTTTGCAGCTGCAGATGAAATTTTTTTGTTCGCAATTTCTTCTGCGGACCATACATTTGTGCTTCTGCGCCCTTTATTGCCTTTTGCTTCAGAACACTCCTTTATGAGTCGTATTTCATCTCGTGAGACCAAACTCTAGTATTCCTGTAATTTTGCACAATTTGATTAGTTTCGGGAACACAATTCAATACCTTCGGACTAAAACAAAAGCTAAAAGGTGCTAATAAGCAGTCAAATCCCCATTTATCAACTCCCCCAAACTTAAGTCTTTGCTTTTCCTCAAGCAAATAAATTAGATCTCACCTTCAAAAGTTAAGGGTCATTTCAGCGAGTCAAAGGCGATCCATCCACACTTTAGTTGGGACCAACAATTACCCACACTACTAATGTATTATCAACAAGGCGACAAGTTAAACATTCATGCACATATAGCTCTAATGTGACATTTGAGCTTCAAGAATTGACTTTACTCATCAAGGACTTTTGTTCTATCATGTAGGCCATTGTGGTCTCCATACTCTTCCCCTTCTACTTTCCATTTACCAGGCTCACTTAAGATATTTAGCACTCAATCCAAAGATTTATGAAAGGTTCACTCATCTCTCTCAAGAGAATGGTGCAAGTACGACTTCAAGTACCATAGGCTTGCCCTTCATGTAGATCGCGACTAAAGTAAGCTTGCTCAGCTTAAAATCAAATAGGACTTCTTTCGGGATGTAATGAAGGCTTTTGGATTAGGTCGGATACAATATAGGTGAGTGGTTACACCTTTCCTTAAGCACTCCATCTTTTATTTCTCGGCTCACACTTTGTCAATTCTTAGAGGCACTTTCTTTTCATTGGGGACTAGAGAGACTTAATATCACTCTTTCTTGATCATTTCACTCTTTTTCTCCCATTTTGATTTCTCCATGTTTGGGATCATTACCTTTTTTTGAATTCATTCAACCCTTCTATTTATTCACTTTTTGCATTTTTCTTTTTGTTCTTTTCGTTTCTTGCATTATCTTCTCATATAGATCATTTCTTTTCTCTTTTTGTGTCTTGATACATTTATCAAGTAACTAATCTCTCCCCCAAACTTACGTTTTAAGCCATTTGTTTCACGAGAGTGTTAAAGAAAGCTCGGGTGCCAAGAGAGGGTCACAACCAAACGGGTAAGGAATAGCAACATGGTTATCAAGTGAGAAAGGCTAGAGGCTCATAAGGGGTTGAATAGGGATAATAACATTGGTTGGAAATTTAACACTCAAATGGGCCAAGGAGAGCCTACAATCACTTCTCAAACCAAGCAAAACTTAGTATTCACCTTGAAACACATTCGGGGTAAGTTCTAGACCCTTCGCACAGATACTTTGACTAGAAACAATTCATCTCACCCCTCACGCAACCGAATTATTAAAGAGGACAGAGTCGAGGGACCACAACCAATACATTCAAGTTTAAAGATCACTATGATCCAATTAAATCACTCGATGATTGCCAAAGTGAACACAAGAGTCACAAAGTCATTAACTAGAGCCATTTCTTTCAAAAACCTTGTCTATAACAATAAGCACGTAGTAAAGTGTGTTAGTACCAATTGGAACATGGTTGAATCTTTGAGCATGCCTTAATTAGGTCATTTTATTCATTACTACTACTATTATTACCTAAAAACAAAAATGAACTTATTCCCTTAAGAAGGTTGTCACGCCATCTATCGTTGGGACGAGTCACCCGGTTCACACAACAACTACCTTTGGAAAGAACTGTGGCATCAAGAAAAACAAAGTCTTATTATCTACTAAAGCATAAAAAGACGCTACTCAATCAAAAAAATAAGCTACTAAATCAAAAAAAGAACTAATAAGAAACAAAATAAAGAAGCTAATTAGCAAAAACTACTGAAGATAGAATGAATATACATAATGAGAGAAAGAGAGAGAATATATACATAATAAGAAAGAGAAAATAATATCAAATTATTAGAGGCCAAATGTCTCAGAATGTATCCACTATAAACAATAAACTCCACCCCCGAATAAAAATAAGCATTGTTCCCAATGCTTAACAAAATAAGAGTAAACGAGGGGAAAGAGTGAAGAAAACTCCCTAGGGCTCCTTGAACATCTCAATATTCCCAACAATGTCACCGCCCACAGGCTCATCCAACTGAATCTCATCATCCTCAACTCTGGGTGTGGCTGAGTTGGTGAACATATGACGCACTGCCTCGGCAGTGTTGAGAGCAAGGTCTGGCTCCTCAAACTGTCCAACTGGTGCCACCGGTGCCGTTGGTGCTGTAGGATCTGGGCCTGAATGGTGTGGGTCAATTAGCATATCAAAGGGGAGATCTCCGGATATAGCAAGCCTGGTCACCTATTTTCGGAGTTTGTCCACTGACTTCTTGCTAGCCTGGGATGTTCTCATCTTCTTTACATCTTTTCCTTGCTCTTCAATCATTGACCCGTGTTGTACCAAGGTAGCCATAATAGTGTTCTGGTTCTCTAGGAGCTTTTTGAATGTCTCTTCAACTGCCATGGGAAACTTAGATGCCTGAATAGAAGATTGCGCTGCAACAGTACTAGATAAGTCAGACAACTTTGCAGTGGCTGTCTGCATCCAAGTGTTGAGACTCACTAATGTCTGGGAGGCTCGCAGTGCAGAAAGTGGACAGTAGGCATAGGCACTGGCTTCATAGCCGAGGTGGGAGCTATGGAAGGAATTGCAGTAGGGGATGTTGATGATGGTGGAGGCATAGCTGCAACACCGGAGGACAACTCGACTGAAGTGGATGGAAAATCAATTGCCTCAGTAGCTCCCGTAGCTGGCTCATCAGACTGGCCCGCTGCGGTAGGAGGCTAAACTTTCTTCTTTGGATTGTTCGCATCCATCAGCGAATACCAAGCAAAAGGCTTCTTCAGCCCCACCTTTGTGTCATAATCTCTTGGCTCTACTCTTGCATCTGTGAGATACTCTGTAATAGTGTTGGGATATGGGTAGGATGAGTCATCTTGCCGAGTAATCACTGAGATGTTGGCCGACATCACGGTCCTGATCGCGTCTAAATGTACAACTCAAAAGTGGTATGAAACGATCTTTTGCAATTATAGAAACCAAACTAAGAGTCGGGGTCGAATAACAGGGAGCTAAGATGAGAGTTAGGGGTATATATTTCAATGTGAGTGATTGAATTATCTAGATTGCACTTCCACACAAAGTTTTGTTTTCTATTTCTAATTTTACTCTAGATTGAAAAATAAAGAAAGAAGACTAGAGATAATTGTTTTTGAGGTTTTTCCAAATTGATAAAACGCCTCGGGTTGTGACCATTACCTAGGTGTTTTCCTAATGAGATAAAGATTTTATTGTTTGCTCTGTTGATTGGGGGGTATTATAGCTAACAACTCTAAATTACCCACTCAATACTTCTCGGTCAGAGAGTGGTTTTGCCCAATTTGACTTTCTCAAGACCAAATGGGTATCACACAAAACAGTTGATAAAAGCTCAAGTCAGGTTATTACTATCTCTAGGTTGAACTCTTTAATTGGGTTAATCAATCTCTCGATTGACCCAATTCCTTGTTAGCCAAGTTATCCTAGATTAGGTATCTCTTTCTCAAGTAGAGACTAAGTCAAATAGGCATGAACTAATGTTGCAACCATTAATTCTACAATTAAAGTACGAACTAAGCTAAATAATAAACACTCAATCATAAACAAGCACTAAATTAGACACCCATAAGGTTTACATACTAGGGTTGGGTCGGTCATAACCCTAGTAAAAATCTAGCTACTCATACTTGATTTGAAGAAAATGAAGAAGGAAGACTAATTAAACTCATAATTAAAGCTTAAAATGATTAAATCAATTGTAAAATACACCAAAACAAAGTAAACTTTCAAAAAGGGCAAAGAGAAATGACTACAGTAATTGCAGAAGTTCAAACGTAACCTAATTTTAAACTCGTCTATTTATACAAGGCTGAAAATCTCAGATGAAAATACCCCTCGGGAGGTATTGCGGCCGAACAATTCCATGTGCAGTCCGCATATGTCTTCATCTGGTAGAAGCTCGAGTTCTGCGGCCGCACAATTCTTAACTATGGCCGTGAGGCAACTTTTCTATGGTCCGCAGATTTAGAACTACTGCCGCAAGGCACTCTTCTACAGTCCTCAAGCAAACAATTTAATTCCCACCTCCAAAAGTAAAGGGTCATTTCAAAGAGTCAAAGGTGAGCCATCCACACATCAGTTAGGACCAACAATTACCCACATTACTCATGTACTATCAACAAGGTGACAAGTTAAACATTCATGCACATATAGTTCTAATGTGACATATGAGTATCAAGAATTGACTTTACTCATCAAGGATTCTTGATCTTTCATGTAGGTCATAGTGGACTCCAAACTCTTCCTCCTCTACTATTCATTTTCCTGGCTCACTTAAGAATTTTAGCACTCAATCCAAAGGTTTATGAAAGGTTAACTCATCTCTCTCAAGAGAATGTCTCAAGTACGTCTTCAAGTACAATAGGCTTGCCCCTCATGTAGATCACCACTAATGTAAGCTCGCTTGTCTTGAAATAAAATAGGACTTCTTTCAAGATGTAATAAAGGCTTTTGGATTAGGGTTGGATACAATATGGGTGAGTGGTTACACATTTCCTTAAGCACTCCATCTTTTTCCTTTTCTCGGCTCACACTTTGCCAATTCTTTGACACACTTTCTTTTCCTTGGGGAACTAGAGAGACTTGACATCACTCTTTCTTGAACATTACATTCATTTTCTCCCTCTTTGATTTCTACATGTTTGGGATCATTACCTCCATTTGATCCCTTCGACTCTTCTACTTATTCACTGTTTTCATTTTTTTGGTTTTTTTCTTTTCTTGCCTTTCCTTCTCATCATTTCTTTTCTCTTTTTGTGCCTTGATACCTTTTTCAAGTTCCTCGTCTCTCCCCCAAACTAATGTTTTTAGCTAATTGTTACACAAGAGTGTTAAAGAAAGCTTGGGGTGCCAAGAGAGGGTCATGACAAAATGGGTAAAGGCTTGTAACATGGTTATCAAATGAGAAAGGCTTGAGGCTCAAACGGGTTGACTAAGGATAACAACATTGGTACACAATAGAAAATTCAAATGGGCCAAGGAAAGCCTATAATCACTTCTCAATCCAAACAAAACTTAGGATTTCGCCATGAATCACATTCGGGGAAAGTTCTAAACATTTCACATGGGTACTTGGACTAGAAACAAAGTACCCCACCCCTTATGCAATTGGATTGTTAAAGAGGATAGAGTCGAGGGCCCACAACGACCACATTCAAGATTGAAAATCACTATGGTTCAATTAAACCACTTGACGATTTCCAAAGACAACACAAGAGTCACAAAGTCAACTAGAGATATTTCTTTCAAAAACCTTATTTCTAACCATAAGCACGTAATTATGTGTGTCGGTACCAATTGAAGCATGATTGAGTTCTTGAGCATGACTTAAAAATAAGGTCTTTTTTATTCATCATTACTATTATTATTACCTAAACACCAAAAACGGACTCAGTCCCTTAGAAGATAGTCACACCATCCATCGTTGGGAACAGTCACCCGGTTGATACAATAAATACCTTTGGAAAGAACTGTGGCATTAAAAAAACCAAAGGGTTATTACCTACTAAAACATATAAAGAAGCTACTAAATCAAACAAAGAAGCTAATAAACAAGAACTATTGAATATACATAATGAGAGAAAAAGAGAGAATATATACAGAATAAGAAAGAGAAAGAAAATAATATCAAGCTATTATAGCCAATTGTCTCAGAATGTACCAATTAATATCAAATAAACTCCACCCCCTGAATAAAATAAGCATTGTCCCCAAGCCTTAACAAAATAAGAGTAAAATTGGGGAAAGAGTGAAGAAAACTCCCTATGGATCCTTGGACATCTTAGTGTCCACAACAATGTCATCGCCCTCAGCCTCATCTAACTACATCTCATCTTCCTCAGCTCTGGGTGTGTCTGGGTTGGTGAACATCTGACGCATTGCCTCAGCAGGTGTCGGCAGCAGAGTATTGCTCCTCAGACTGGCCAGCCGGTGCCACCGTTGCTAATGGTGCTGCAGGATCTGGGTCTGCAAGGTGTTGGTTGATCAGCATGTCTGATGCGAGACTAAATTGCATAGTTTAACATGTGATATACCTTACATTTTCTGCGCATTAATGATAAAAATACACTTTTTATGTGCTTAATGGAGTTTATTTCATGTGTAGGTGAAGTGGAGATGGAAACGGAGCTAAAGAGATGCAAATACGTCGAAAGATACGCGAAAGGAGACACCCGGGCAATATCCGGGCGACAGAGCCAAACACACTGACCCTACCTGGCGTTAGCCAGGCGTTAGGGCTGAAACGCCAGCCCCACCCTGGCGTTAGCCAGACATTTGGGCTGAAACGCCAGCCCTAGCCTGGCGTTAGCCAGGCGTTTGGGTCCAAACGCCAGGGTCCCCAATCGGCCAGAAATCGAATTTTGACGGGTTTAAGTGTTTTCCAATTGAAATAGAAGTCTCCTACACGGTTAGGGTTCACCCTAAACCTATAAATAGACTCCTAAAACACAACTACAAGGGGGGGATTCACGGGGATAGACAGAGATTCGGGATTTTCATGAATCAAAGTAGAGGAGGAGAAAATTCCATTGAAGTGCAAGAACATTGAGTTCTACATCTAGTATTTCTTACTTTATATTTCAATTATGCAATTTCTTGTAGTTTTGTTTCTTCTAGACATGAGTAGCTAAGTTTTTAATCTAGGGTTTTGGTAGAACCCGTTGGGGATGAATTTCTTGTAATATTAATATATTTTGATTGATTATTCTCTATTTGTTCAACTACGTTCTTATTGTAGTTAATTGAATGGCCATCAATTAGCTGTGCCTATTTAGTATGTATCTACTTGAGAGAGAGTGCATATTTAGGTAATTGTTTGAACAACACCACTCCCAGAGTATAGACGAAAGTCATAACCGAGGGTTTAGAGGTTGGATTAGAGATAACGATACCTCGGGTGCAATCTAAAGTGAACTGTAATGCAATCTAGCTAGCGTAACTTGAGAGAGTGCGTCTAGTAAATTATCATAATTACTTGAGAGAGATTTATGGTAGATAGAGTGTTCATGATTGATAGAGACGATTAATCAAGCTATAAGAAGTATCCGAGAAAGAATTCACCAACGGGGGAAACCATAACCTTAGACCTTTATTATCATTGTTTACATTAAATTGTTAGTCAATTACTAGTTTATTATTTTGTTAGTAGAATTAGTTAAACAACACAAATTGATATTCAAAAGTCTTGAGAAACTTGATTAAACACTAGTTTAGTATTTTATAGACTCAATTGATACGTACAATTCTCTATGGGATCGACTTTGGGTGTAATACCCCAGATTATATTTGCAGCGCCCGTTTAGTCTTTCTATAAGACATAGTTGAGCGTGATCAATGTCAAAAGGGATATCTTCGACTGTAGCAGGCTTGGTCAACTGCCTCCAGAGTTTGTCCACTAACTTCTTACTGGCATGAAACTTTCTCATCTTCTTTACTACTTTGCCCAACTCTTCGATCACTGACCAGTGTTGTACCAAGGTAGCCATGATGGTGTTCTGGTTCTCTAGGATCTTCTTAAATGTCTCCTCAACTGTCAGGGGGAATTGATGTGCCTGAATAGTAGACTGTGCTGCAACATCCCTGGAAAAGTTAAACAGCTTTGTCGTTGCTGTCTGCATCCGGTTGTTGAGGCTTATCAATTTCTGGGAGACTCGCAACTCAAAAAGTGGGGCTCTAGGCATGGGCATGGGCCTCAAAGCCAAAGTGGAGATTGTGGCAGGAGCTGTAGATGGGGCTGTGGATAGTGGTGGAGGCATAGCTGCGGTACTGGAGGAAAGCTCGGCCGAAGTAGATGGAACATCAACTCCCTCCGCAACTACCACAACTGGTTCATCAGACTAGCCAGTGGTGGTAGATGGTCGACCTTTTCTCTTTGGGTTGCTTGCACCCATAAGTGAGTATCATGAGAAAGGCTTCTTTGGCCTCACCTTTGTATCAAAATCCCTTGGTTCCACCCCCACATCCATAAGATACTGTGTAATGGTGTTAGGGTAGGGGTAGGAAGAATCATCCTGCCAGGCGATCACAGAAATGTTGGTCGACATCACAACACCTACATTGATAGGGTATCTGGCCATAATGGATGAAACTAAGACTGCCTGAGGAATCATCAAGTGAGTGTCATTTTGACTTGGGTAAAGTCTGCTGCAAACAAATGATATCCACCCTTTTGCTTCCAAGCTCAGTGTGCTCCGTTAAATAGGAACCCAAGCGGTGATTCATGGTGGTGGTGGTCCTGATGCAACTAGAATCTCTGCTAACCAAGGATGAACTGCATCCCCAAGTGCACACTTTTCCAAGTATTCTTTTGGTTCGACATCATCAAAGCCCAAGTATGTGTTCAGCGTGTGCTTGTCAAATGGCACTTTGAGGTTTCTCACTTTGGCCACCTTTTCCCCCTTTTTGATGTGTGCCACATTGGCGTAGAATTCCCGGACAAGGTATTCCTTAGCATCCCTCACACTCTAGGTAAACCACATCCACCCTTTATGCTCCCTAAACTGCTTCAGCATGACCAGGTTGTATCTCTCTAGATCTATCAATAAGAACTGTCGCTCAAGTGTTAGCAACCTCGCCGGCCACCAAGTGCGAAAACTACTGAAATCTGCTTGGCTGGCGAATGTTACTCCCAAACCTCTTTCTTCTTCGTCCCTTAAAGGTCGGCAATAGTACCATCTCCCCCTCTGCCATCATCGGGGATGTCCTAAACTGATGTATTTGGTGCTTCAGGGACAAGTGTAGTAGATTGGTCAAAAGTCTGATTAGCACTTTCCGAGCCCTCAGAAGTGCTATGAGATGTGGACGACTCGTCCCTGAGTTGATACCTCTCTGGAGGCCTTGATTGGACAGCCGGATGCTCTTGTACAAAGCTTGAATTGCCCTCTGGTACTTCCCTAGATAGGACATAAGAGCTGGTCTCGGAAAGGTTTGCACTCTCCCTCTGCCGTTTGTAGGTTTCTTTGTGATTGTTCTTTGTTAGGCGAGGGGAAAGGAACTCTTTCCTCCACCCCTAGAAGGTTCACCCCTACCTTTCATAGTATCACCTCTGCCTCTCGATCGAACCATTATCTATATCAAGTAGAATCAGTTGTTAGTGGAAATTCAGTGTTCAATCAGATACAAGATATATACAAGAAAACACCAGAAAACATAGTGAAGGTCACAACTAAGTCATGCTTGCAGGATGAGGATCTGCGGTCCACACATTTTTCTTTGCGGCCATAGATGTGGCCTTGCGGATGGCACAATTCTCTCTTGCGGCTGCAGATGGGAATTGTGGTCCGCACATTTTTCCTTACGTCCGCAACTCAGAAACCAAAATCATGCAAACTCTATGATGATAGAAAATTAGTGGATGTGTGGCCACAACATATTTTCTGCAGTTCGCACATTTTGTCTTGCGGCCGCATATTTGAGTCACAAATTTGTAAACTCTCTAATGACAAGACAAAGGAAATTCTGCAGTCGCAATTGGATTTCTGCGGTCCCCACACCGCAGACCCATTCTTTACTAAAGTTTCCCTAGACTCAAGTTCTGTGGACCGCACAATTTCAAGTGCGGACGCAGAATTCCAAAAGTTATGAACCATTCATTAATTCTATCTAGGGCTTGCAATTCTTGTGCAAATTTGACATGGTAACAACATACAAGCATGAAAATACATTGACCCATTCATAGCCATGTACTAGTTGACCCACTACAGATATACCCACATGAATGAACAATTTAGTTCTACTGACAAAAATCCTAAAACTAATTAAAAAACTACAAATTAAACTAAAAAAATACAAGATCTAACAACTAATTTTAGCATACCAGATATGAATGAGTGCAAGGAATGAGTGATCAACATTTTTTGGACGTGTGAGCAGGTGATTCACCAAGAATTTCAATGTGCTATGTTAGTGTTCAGAGAGGGAAAATGTAACACTTGCCTAGTCCTCTATTTATACTTATTGATTTTCTAAGGGAAAAAAGAGTGAGTGCGTCCACAGAATTTCAGTTGCGGTCCGCACTCTATTACATAGTGAGCTTAAATCATTATTTTGTATGTGGTTCGCAGAATTTTGTGTGCGACCGTAGATCTCATGTTGCGGCCGCAGATCGATTATGTTTCTGACAGACCAACTTCAGATAGTTGGCATTTTCCACCTTCCATTTGTGCAGTCCGCATGAAAATTGTGCGGTCGCAGAGCACTTTTGCTGCAGTAACTGTAAATGTGCGGTCCGCACAATTTTTGCACATGTAGCCAGATTTCTGTCCACTATTCATGTAAGGCACACTCATCACTGTAGCACACTTCAAATCAAGTTATCACAAAAAAAATACCTAACTGCAAAAGAAGAAAATAAAAGAAAAAGAAAGATGTATTACCTCCCAGAAGCGCCTGATTTAACGTCCTGGCACGACGCCTAATACTATCAATTGAAATGAATGACCACGATGTGGCCATCTCTAACTTTTACCAAGTGGTGCTTCAACCGGTGACCATTGACTTAGAATACCTCATTGTTTTTGTTCTTCAAACCCAATGCACCAAAAGGCGTCATACCCACAATTTCGAAGGGACCACTCCATTTAGACTTTAGCTTTCCGAGAAAAATCCTCAACCGTGAGTTGAACAACAATACGAGATCGCCGACCTTGAACTCTTTGTTCCAAATGTATTTGTCATGAAGATATTTCATTTTTTATTTGTACTAGGACGAACTTGCATAAGCATGGTGCCGAAACTTATCCAATTCATTCAAATGTGCAACCCTCAAATTAGCGGCTACATCCTAATCATGATTCAACTTCTTTAGAGCCCACATGCCATTGTGCTAAAGTTCCACCGGAAGATGACAATCTTTTCCGAACACCAACCGATATGGTGACTTTCCAATAGGTGTTTTGTAAGTCGTCTGATAAGCCCATAATGCATCATCAAGCTTCTTGGAGCAATCGGTCGTGTTAGCATTCACTGTTTTGGACAAAATACTCTTTATCTCCCGATTGGAGACTTCAACTTGACCGCTAGCTTGTGAATGATAGGGAGTTGTAACTTTATGAGTAACACCATACTTGCTATAATAGCCCACAGAGTACCAAACATTGTGAAAATATTCTTCTTCAAAAACACCACCACACTTCTCGCCTCATTGTTGGGTTGAGCAACGACCTCAACCCATTTAGACACATAATCAACCGCGACCAAGATATAGGTTTTTCCACAAGAACTCACAATAGGACCCATGAAGATAATACCCCACACATCAAAAATATCAATCTCCAAAATGGTGGTGAGGGGAATTTCATTTTTCTTTGAGATTCCACTGGCCCTTTGACATTCATCACATCTTTTCACTACATCACTTTCATCCTTGTAAAGAGTGGGCCAAAAAAAAACCTCAACTTAGCACTTTGACCGCCATTCTTGCTCCACCATGGTGACCACAATATGGCGAAGAATGACAAGCTCCAAGAATTTCACATTGCTCTTGTTCAGGTACACATCTTCTAATGAAAACTTCAAGGTAGTCCTTCACCATGTCTGTGAAGATAGCCATCATACACCTTTGAAAAGTTGCTGGTGAGTTACACAAACCAAATGGCATCTGCTTGAAGGCGAAAGTACCATAGGGACATATAAAGGTTATTTTCTCTTGATCCTCCAGATCAATAAGGATTTGGTTTTAGCCCGAATATCCATCAAGAAAGCAATAGAAAGAACGCCCGGTCATCTAGGAAGGGAAGTGGAAAATGATCCTTCCATGTGACTTTGTTGAGCTTGCGATAGTCCATACACACTCTCCAACCGGTCACCATTCATGTAAGAATAAACTCATTCTTATCGTCGGTGACCACCGTCATGCCCCCTTTTTGGGACACATTAAACCGGAGAAGTCCACAAACTATCAGAAATGGGGTAGACAACCCCGACATCCAACCACTTGATAATCTCCTTTTTGGAAACTTTTTGCATAGCCTCATTGAGTCTCCTTTGATGTTCAATAGATGTTTTGGTGACATCCTCCAACTTGATCTTATGCATGCAAAAGGTGGGTATTATCCCTCGAATATCCGCCAATGTCCACCCAATAACCTTCTTCCTCTTTTGTAGCACCACTAATGTGGAATCTACCTGCACGTTAGTCAAACAAGAGGAAAGAATAACCGGTAAAGTAGAACAAGGACCAAGAAATTCATATAGAAGATTCGGATACAATGGATTCAACTCCAAGGTAGAAGGCTCTTCAACAGAAGGCTTTGTAGGAGGAGTTGCCCTATTTTCAAGATCCAAGGATAATTTTCGGGGTGCATAGTTGTGCGACCGCATTCGTTGCAAAGAGTTCGCACATTCCATGAAGCCATCCATCTTATCATCATCAAAGTTGAGAAAGACGACCTCCAGCATATCACCAACATTGATTGTAGCACTTGTGTCATCAACAATAACATCGGTCAGCAAGTCCATAAAAGAGCACATCTTATTGCTATTTGTTTGCCGCATGGACTTACACACACGAAAAACCACTTTTTCATCACCAACTCGGAATATAAATTTTCCAGATTCAACATCAAAAAGATCCTTCCCCGTAGCAAGGAAAGGTCTTCCAAGAATAATCAGTACCTCATAATCAACTTCACAATCTAGAATGACAAATTTCGCCGGAAGAATGAATTTATCAACATGAACCAATACATCTTAAATCACTCCCAATGGTCTCTTCATTGTAAAAACGACCATTTTAAATCTCATAGAGGTGGGTCTTGGTTGCCCAATTCCCAAGGTCTTGAAAACTGAATAGGGAATCAAATTGTTACTTGCCCCAAGGTCACAAAGAGCTTTAACAAACTCGTCACTTCCAATTGTAAAGCACTGGGATTTTCCAACTTAGGCGCCATTGAATGCACAATTGCACTCACTTGATGAGTGACTTTGATAGTTTCAAAATTCATTGACCGCTTCTTTGTCACAAGATCCTTCATAAACTTTGCATAACCGGGCATTTTTTCCAAAGCTTCAACTAATGGCACATTGATTTAGAGACTCATCATCATTTGAATGAACTTTTTGAATTGATTCTCACCATATTTCTTGGCAAGCCCTTGAGGGTATGAAGGTGGAGGCCTAGGAAATGGTGCCTTAGCCTTTTGCAGTACCGGTTCCGGTATGTCAATAATGTGATCCCTAGACGGGTTCACCTCCTCTTGAGTCTCTTTCACACTATCATCAATATCAATCCGAACTTCATCATTTGATTGCACCACATTTTTCAGGACCTCTTCTTCTTGTACCACTTGCTCATCATCCAAAAGTTTCCTTTTACTTGAGGTGGGTGCATTCCCACCTCTTCCACTTCTTGTAGTAACGGTCATGGCATGCCCCGTGTTGTTCCCACCCTTTGGGTTTACTACCGTGCCGCTTTTTGAGAGATTTGCCCCATTTCAACTTCTAAGTTGCGGATCGATGTGTTGTGTGAGGCAAGTTGGGCATTCGAATCGGCATTATTTTCCATCATTTGCTTATACATGTTCTAAATACGCCCCATCTCAATGTTGGAAGAACTAGGACCATGGGAAGGATAAGGAGGCGGGTTGCTCAGTTGTTGATACATCGGGGGACTTTGATAACCCTACCTATGATTGCCTTGATTATTGTTCTATCCTCCTTGATTATTATACCCTCCCCCCCCCCCCCCCCCCCCCCCAAAAAAAAAATTTTCTTCATTATTATTTTTTATGCCAATCCCATGATTGTTGATACCACTCCAATTTCCTTGATTGTTGTTATTATTCCAATTTCCTTGATTTTTTCCACCACTCCAGTTTCCCTGGTTGTGAAAATTCCAATTGCCTTGATTGTTTTGAGGTCGCCATTGTTGCTAGCTTGGTCCTTGAAAGTTGTTTCTTTGTCCTTGAAAGTTGTTCACATATTTCACCTCTTGGTTCTCCTTTTGTTCACCATCATGTTCACTCCCTCCATGGCATTGACTTGCCTAGGATATTGTACTTTTTGAAGTTGAGCTTTTGCTAATTATTTCATGGTGGTGGTCAATTCGTCAATGGCTTGTCCGTGGTCATGAAACTCTTTGTGAAGGTGGATCATGTTGATATCACCTTGTAAGACATTAGCCTGGGATTTCCATTCCAATGATGTTTCTACCATTTCATCTAAAATTTCACATTCCTCTGTATAAGGCATAGTCATGAAATTCCCAGCGGCAAGTTGATTCACTACACATTGGTTGGTTGTGTTGATCCCACGATAGAAAGTTTGTTGAGTTATATTATTTGTCAAATCGTTGTTGGGACATTCCTTAACCATTGTTCTATAGCTTTCCCATATCTCGTGTAGTGGTTAACTTGGGTCTTCCTTGAATTCCAAAATTTCATCCCGAAGTGTAGCCATGTGCCCCGGAGAGAAGTACTTAGAAATAAACTTTTCTGCCAACTCATCCCAAGTGTGAATGGAATGGCTCGGCACACATTCCAACCAATCTAAAGCTTTCCCCTATAGTGATAAGGGAGAAAGCCTTAGCCTCAATGCATCCTCGAAGACATTTGTTTGCTTGATCCCCCAACAATTGTCCACAAACCCCTTCAAATGTTTGTATGCATTTTGACTTGGACAACCGGTGAAGAACCCCCGTTGCTCTTACAAAAGGAACCTCATCAACTTGGTCATCCTCGACGTTCACATCCCTCAAAGCAGTATTTCTGAGCTTATTGTTTACCATGGTTGTCGCGCCCGCTTTTCTATTCTTCGCGGAATCGGGTTTTGACATTCATTTGGGACAACTCGATTCCTTTTTGGGAGAGGGGTATGGAAAGGGAAGAGTCGCCACCTAACGGATTTATGGTGCGTTAGGGCACCTAATGCAAGTAATTCATGAAAACCAGTCTACATTACCAGAGATTGGTAAGGGCTTGAAATTACCTTGAGGGGAAGGTGTTAGGCACCCCTCGAGGTCCACAATGGTGGGTCCCGGCAAAACTTACTTAGTAAATTAGTCATTTAACAGGTAAGCCGTCTAAGCACACATATGTAAGTAAGATAAAAGGAGTTTAAAAGGTAATCAGTCCAAGCGCACATATGTATAAAGATGGAGAAGTCCTAAGTTTGTTAGCCTATAGGATCACATCTGTACAATGCCCGATAATCCTTCCTCAACTAGAGGGGTTACACGTGGCATTAGCGTACATGTCATCATATCCTTTTACTACCCAAATACCGTCCCCTTAGCGATTATATAAGAGATTTTAATTTACGAACTCTAAGCGTGCTTTACCCGTCCCTTCTTCGTGGTCCTGGAGGTGTTTAGGACCTCTAATTTAGAGCAGTTCTAGACTCTCCTAAGATGTTAAGAAGGGAAAAACCTAAGATAAGAAAGAACATATAGGACTGTAAAATATGAAAACAATTAAGGGGCTCATGTTTACCTCCACACATAAACAGATAATTAGCACGTCTCAAACACATATTTCAGAGAATTTCAGAAAGTCCTAGAACAGGATATCGAGGGGAACATAACAAGAAGAGAATATGAAGCATTGTTTTAAAACAAAGTGACATAAACCTACTGATTTTAGAACATGTTGAACCTGGGAAGTTTCACAAATAAACATAGCACAATTGTACAGCTTTATAGGACCTCAATTACCTAAGGCTTGCTTAGGCATGGATCTGTAATATCCTTTAAACATGATGTCTAAGAGGCAAAAAGAATTCTAGAAATTGACTAAAGGAAACAAACAATTTGGGTTTTAATCCATCCTATAGACATGCTTGTCTAGATGCTGAAATACAAAAGTTGATTTCATGCATATTTTATCCTATAGCATGGTGTCTACGAGTTGGGGCTGTTCTTTTAAGCATCTTTATAAACAAGACAGTTATTTATTTAGATGACATGATTTAAAGAAAATGCAAATGCAGTCCTAAAACAGGATTTCTAATGCACATAGAGAATGGTCATTTTTATTAGGCAGGAGTACAACAGTAGCCTAACGACAGGATTTCTAGGTGATTGTGACTTATGCAGAAGCAGAATTTTGTGATAATGAAGTACTGAGCTATAACATGTTTTATAATATGCAAAACCAGTAAATGTAATTATCCTGAGGTAGGGTTTCTAATGCAAATAACACAACAATCCTACAACATGATATCTAATGCAAGTAACATAATATAGGTCTAAAGGCATGATTTCTACCCAATTTCCCCATAAAAATCGTATAAGAATCCCTACCCTTTTACTAATTTCCCCAATATCTATTTACAAAGATGATTATTACAGACCAGAATTGAATGAATTACATAAATAAATATGAGCTATACTATAGGGAGCCTGCAGATAGGCCCAAAGTAAACCTGGAGACACCAGGCCTTCAAAACAGTCTCAGATACCAAGACCTCATAGCCGATATGGTGTCCTAGTGTGTCAAAGTTCCCTAAGGACCTCAGGGATCCCGGGCAATGCTCACACCAAGATCCTTTGAATAGGGAAGTGATTATGTGTAGTGTGGAAGGGCCAGCCCCAGTGTGCCAGAGTTCGGAGGAATCTCATGGATTCCTAGGCAATACACACACTGGAAGGGCAGAACTTAATAATCTAAGAGTAGAAGTGAGAGTGCTCTTTCAAACTTGACTTAGTTTGAAAGAGCTTAGTAAAACAGTATAGAGATAACACTTTTAGGAGTGAAAAGGTTTTTAGGAATAGAAACAATTTTAGGAAAATGCCAGGAGTGAAAAACAGTTTTGAAATCAATTCTGAAAAGAACAAAGATTCAACATACAACAACACAAACTCAGAGTGCTTATACTCACAACCATTCAACAATCAGCTTTACAAAAAGGGGTCAAGGGGTTGGGAACATAGAGAACTTCACATCAGAAACACATGAACATGGTCTAAGGGGAGCATATGGAACAACAACTGCACAGAACAACTAGGAGTCTACTGATTCAGAGACTTGAAAAGTCAGACATGGTAAAAGGCAATTAAAACATAGAGACAAAGCGTAGGAATAGTCATGTTGAAGACAGGGGTGCATTAGTCATACCAATTAGGATCAATCAAATACATTAGGAGTCTAAGACACTAACATGAGCATACTAGTTGAGGGGAGTAAACAGGAACTGAACAAACATGCAAACAAGACAAATGAGATATAGGCATGCTTGATTAAACACTTGAACTGGAGAGGGTAAAACTTAAACATACTGGGTAAAACAGTAAACATGAAGACAATTAAATACATAGTCAATTAAACTAGTGTAGGAATAGGCATGATTTATATAAAGGAACACATAAAGTTGAGTTTCAGAATTGAACTAGAGACATACGAGTTAAGGAAGCAAAATGCAGAATGTAAAGCAAGTAGAGTTCTACTGTCTAGCCTTGGCTTTCAGCCTGCTAGACCAACAGTTAGCACATGTAGAAAAGAAATAAGAGAGAATTTGAGAGTTTGTGTGTATTTTGAACTAATTGTTCGTGTCTTGAGAGGAAAAACAAGAGTGTATATATAGCAATTTAAGAGTAGAACAAATAAGGTAAAGGAATCAACATTCAGTCAATTAAGGAAATCATAGAGTCACAGAATCCAATCAAATAAGGGTTCGAAATAGACCTCCCCTAATTAGGGGTAATTGGTCAAACGGTAATAACATGGGAGTTTAATTAAGGCAAGAATCCCAATCATACCAAATAAAGGATCAGTACAATCACAAAATTATACGGGCAATCAGTTAAGGCATAGACAACCAATTAAATTCATAAACAAGGAAACAAACAAGATTTATGCATACGAATCTCTAACGGAGTAAAGAAATCAACAAAACTTTCAAAATAACACTGATTTCCGGGAAGAATTACTCAACTTCCATAAATAGAAATTAGACTAAGTAAAACCTCCCAGAAACATAGAACTTAGCCGGAAAGAGCAGGTTCGAACCCTAATAGAGGTTAATTAGGGAAAAACCACAAAAATACTGGATTTAACAAGGAACAATGTTTATGTCCAAAAAATAGAGCAAATTAATACGAATGGTATCAAAAATATCAAAACAAAAGTTGAAGAAAACCAGTACATCACAGAATCGACTAGGGTTTGAACACCCGTATGAAAATCAGTCAAAACGATGAAGAAACAAATACCTAAACATTGAGAATTCAGAAAAAATATTTAAAAACAGTTTGGGATGAACCCTAGCTTAGGAAGAGTGATAAAAAGTCGGAATAGTTAATTAAACATGAGATTTTTAAGGGAAAACATGTAAAAGTGCTCGAATCACCCCAGATCTATACAGATTTGAGATGGATCGACAATAACAGACTAGGGTTTTCAGAAAAGTAATAGAGATGAGAGAATAGGTCCAGAACCCATTAATCCGTAATAAACAAGAAAAAGTTTCACTCACAGACGGAAAAATGTCCTGAGACAGGCTGGTAAACAAAGTTTCAAACCAGAACCAGTTGGGGTTCCTCGAGATCCTCTCAAGGATCCAAGAAATCGAATAGCCATGGCGTGTAGAAGACCAGGTCTGGTCGGAGAAGGCATTGCAACATCATAAGGGGAGGTTTTTTGCTGGTGACGGCGACTAGGGTTAGGGTGAGCTTGAGAGAGAATGGAGAGGTTAGGGAAACTGGAACGACGAAAAATGAAAAGTGAGGAGGGTTAGGTTTGGTTGTGAATTAAAATGGTAAGGTTTATTGTGGACCTTTGATCTAGGAGATCAACAGCCACGACTTGATGGGGTTTGGGTCAGGTAGGTGCAGATTGGGCTTAAGGTGAAATTGGGTTGGTATTTAAAAGAGGTTTGGGCTAATTTTTGAGGGGTTAGGTCCGAAAATTGAAGAAATTAAATAGGGCTATTTGTTAAATACCCACTTAATTGATAAAATGATTTGTAAAAATAGTTAATAAATGATAAAAAATGATTTTATGCAGAGAAATATTTTAAAATAATTATTCAATATTTTAAAAATACAATGAGCCATTTTCTGGTAAAATAATGCAACAATGTACGCATGAGCTATAATTGCAAAGTTATTGCAATTGTAACCCAAAAATATAAATATGGCTATTTGTGCAAATATTTCGAGCTTAATATGACCATAAATAACAAAATTAAATCATGAAATGTTGTAAAGTCATTTGTGATGCAATTTTATAATTATTTACATAAATAAAATACTGGATAAATTAATTTAAAAATGTAGAAATTATGGAAAAATATCAATTGATGCTAATGCATAGTTTTGAAGGTATATATGCATTTAAAAATATTATAGGGAAAAATTGGGTATCAACAATGGTTGTACCTACGATATTTCAAACAAGTTAGTAACATGGAAGGAAAAGAAGATATTCCATAAACACACCCAAATATATAGCTAACACCGTTTTTAACTCCCCGCCAACAGCGCCACAAATTGATCGCGTCCATATTCACACCTAAAAAGAGGTATGAAATAGTCGTTTGCAATTATAGAAACCCAACTAAGAGTCGGGGTCGAATCCACAGGGAGCTAAGATTGGAGTTAGAAGTATATATTTCAATGTGAGTGATTGAATTATCTAGATTGCACTTCCATAGAAAGGTTTGTTTTCTATTTCTAATTTTACTCTAGAGATTGCAAAATAAAGAAAGAAGACTAGATATAATTATTTTTGAGGTTTTTCCAAATTGATAAAAAGCCTAGGGCGATGACCATTAACCTAGGTGTTTGCCTAATGGGATAAAGATTTTAATGCTTGTTCTGTTGATTGGGGTGCATTACAGCTAACAAATCAAAATTACCACTCAATACCTCTCGGTTTGTTGGCTTTCTCAAGACATAATGGGTATCACACAAAACAGTTGATAAAAGCTCAAGTCAGGTTATTACTATCTCTAGGTTGAACCCTTTAATTGGGTTAATCAATCTCTCGATTGACCCAATTCCTTGTTAGCCAAGTCATCCTAGACTAGGTCTCTCTTTCTCAAGTAGAGACTAAGTCAAATAGGCATGAACTAATTTTTGCAACCATTAATTCTACAATTAAAGCATGAACTAAGCTAAATAATAAACACTCAATCATAAACAAGCACTAAATTGGACACCGATAAGGTTTACACACTAGAGTTGGGTCGGTCATAACTCTAGTAAAAATCTAGCTACTCATACTTGGGTTTGAAGAAAATTAAAATGAAAGAATAATTAAACTCATAATAAAAGCTTAAAATGATTAAATATATTATAAAATACACCAAAACAAAGAAAACTTCCAAAAATGGCAAAGAAAAACGGCTACATTAATTGCATAGATTCAAACTTAACCTAATTTTGTGGAACTCGTCTATTTATACAAGGCTAAATATCTCGGACAAAAATACCCCTCGGGAGGTTCTGCGGCCGCTCAATTCTGAACTGCGACCGCGAGGCAACTTTTTTGTGGTCCGCAGAATTAGAACTGCGGCTGCAAGGCACTATTCTACAGTCTGCAATATTAGGATTGTGGCAGCACAAATATTGTACGGTTCTCAATTCACTAAGCTCTGGACTTGGTTTTTTTGCATACCCTCACATCTTGACCTTTCGCCCAGCTTTTGTGGCTGCACAATTCATGTGCGGTCTGCAATTTGCACAAATGCCTGCTAATTGTTCCTTCTTTGTTTGCAGTCACTGATGGAATTCTGCGAACTGCACATTGTTTCTTTTGTTCCCTTTATTGCCTTATGCTTAGACTGCTCCTTTTTGAGTCAGATTTCATCTCGGGAGCCCAACTTCCAGTATTCCTGCAGTTTTGCACATTTTCATTAGTTTCGGGAACACAATTCAATGCTTTTGGACTAAAACAAAAGCTAAAAGGCACTAATAAGTAGTCAAAATCCGCACTTATCAACCATTTGCTATACCCTTGCATCTGTGAGATACTTTGTTATAGTGTTGGGATACGGGTAGGACGATTCATCTTACCGAGCAGTCACTGAGATATTGGCCGACATCACGGCCCCCACATTGATAAGGTCCCCAACCATAATAGAAGCAACCAGAAATGCCCGAGGAATCGGAAGGTAAGTTTCATTCTGGCTCGGGTCCAATATGCTGCAGACAAAGGTTTACCACCCCTTCGCCTCGAAACTAAGAGTGCTCCGGTGGGTAGGAACACCAGGGGCAATCCATGGAGGTGGTGTCCTTGGTGCTTCTAGAATCTCTTCTAACCAAGGTCGGGTTGCGTCTCCAATGCATACTTCTCCAAATATTCCTTTGGCTCAACATCTTCGAAGCCCAAGTACGTGTTGAGTGGATGTTGATCAAATCTCACTTTTAAGTTACATACTTTAGTCACTTTTTTCCCCTTTTTGATGTGAGCCACATTTGCATAGAATTCTCGCCAGGTACTCTTTGGCGTCCACTACATTGTGAGAGAACCACATCCACCCCTTGCGTTCCCTGAACTGTCTCAACACTGCTGGGTTGTACCTCTCTAAATCTTTCAATAGAAACTGTCGCTTGAGAGTGAGCGACCTCACTGGCCACCATGTATGAAAGCTGGTGAAGGCAGCTAAGCTGACAAATCGGTCTTTCCAAACCTATTTCGTCTTCGACCTTTCAAGTCAGGTAGCTGTAGTATCTGCCCCTTTGCCATCATCGGGGGTATCTTAAACTGGTGTATCTTGTGCCTCAGGAAAAGGTGTAGTCGATGGCTTAGAAGCCTGACTAGCACTCTTTGAGTACAGGAAGTGCTATGAAATGAGGACGGCTCGTCCCTGAGTTGGTATCTCCCTTGTGGCCTTGACTGTACGACCAGCTGCGCCTGAACAGAGGTTGAGTTGCCTTATGATGCTTCCCTAGACGGGACATATGAGCTCATCTCGGAGATATCTGCACCTTTTCGTCTGTCGGTTGTAGCTTTCCTTGTAATTGTCTTTTGTTGGTCTAGAGGTACGACACTCTTGCCTCGACCCTGAGAAGGTTCACCCCTCCTTTTATATCTGTCGCCTTGTTCCCTAGATCGAACCATTGTCTGCATCAAGCAAAAGCGATTGTTAGTTTCAATTCAATGTTCAAACATACGCAGGGGACAACCAAGTAAGATATAAACCAGAAGACACATTGAGGGTACACAATCAAAGCATGCTTTGCAGGAAACCATATCTATGGTCCGCACAATTTTCTTCCAGCCGCAAATTTGGACTTGTGGACTGCACAATTTTGTCTTGCAGCCGCAAAAGTGCAGTGCGGTCTGCACAACTTCACTTGCGCCCGCAAATATGAATCCCAAAAGTGGCCAACTCTATGATGACAGAGAATTGGCTTATTTGCGGACGCAACCTATTTTCTGCAATCCGCACAATTAGACCTGCGGCAGTACATTTGAGTCAAAAAGTGTAGACTCTCTTATGATAGTAAAAGGGCTATTTTGCGGCCGCGATGGAAAATCTGCGATCCGCACGTTTGAGTCAAAAAGCGTAGACTCTCTGATGACAGTAAAAAGGTTGTTCTGCAGCCACGATCGGAAATCTATTATCCGCACATTTTCTATTGCGGCCGCAGATCCCTTCGTTCGCTATGTTTCCCTAAAATAACAATCTGCGGACCACACACTTTCAGGTGCGGCCACAGAATTCAAAAAATATGAACAGTCCAGTTTTGTTTTATCTAGGTTTAGAAATTTTGTGCAAGTTTTGACCTGGAAACAACATAGAGGCATGAAAATATATTGACCCAGTCCCCATATAGTATGTTTAGTTAACCCATTACAAATTTACCCCCACACGAATGCACAAATGAATTCTATTGACAAATGGACTAAAAATGACTAAAAATCTACAAATTAAAAGAATAAGATTAACAAGGAATTGAAGCATACTAGATGAATGAGTGTGATGATTGAACAAAGATGTTGTGTGTGTGGACAGATAGATTCACCAAGAATTTTCAAGAGAGTGCTATTTTGTGCTCAGAGAGTGAAAACTGTAACCCTTGCCCTTGCTCTTCTATTTATACCCGTGGTCTATGAAAGGGGAATAAGGTCGAGTGTGGCCTCACATTTTCATGTGTCGTCCGCACTCTATTACCTTGGGCATTATCTTCAGCATCTCATCTATGATCCGTGCAATTTTGTGTGCGGTTGCAGATCTCATGTGCGGTCACAAATTTCCCTTGCGGTCGCACATCGACCTCTTCTTTGACATGATCAAACTTCAGAGAGTCTGTATTTTCCATTTCTCATTTGTGCGGTCCACAAGATAATTGTGCGACTGCATTGCTCTTTTTCTACAACATTCCAAATTGTGCGGTTCACACAAATCAACTGCGGTCCGCACTTCTTTCAACACTTAGCCACATTTTTGTCCACATTTCCTGTAAGTTACACTCAACCCTATAGCACACAAAGGAAAAAGAAAAGAAACATGGATTGCCTCCCAAGAAGCGCCTGATTTAACGCCGTGGCACGACGCAGAATATCATTAATCAAAATGAATGACTGCCACGATGTGGCTATCTCTAACTTTTCCCAAGTAGTGATTCATCCGGTGACCATTGATTCAGAATAGTTCATGGTTTTTGTTCTTCAAGTCCAATTCACCAAAAGCTATCACACCCGCAATTTCAAAAGGACCACTCCATTTAGACTTAAGCTTCCCGGGAAACATCCTTAACCTTGAGTTAAACAACAATAAAAGATCGCCCACCTTGAACTCTTTGTTCCAAATATATTTTTCATGAAGATATTTAATATTTTCTTTGTACAAGGACGAACTTGCATAATAATGGTACCGGAATTCATCCAATTCATTCAAGTTAACGGCTACATCCCAATCAAGATTAAACTTCTTTAGAGACCACTTGGCCTTGTGTTCAAGTTCCATTAGAAGGTGCAAAGCTTTCCCGAACACCAACCGGGATGGTGACATTCTAATAGGTGTTTTGTAAGCCGTCCGATAAGACCATAGCGCATCTTCAAGCTTCTTGTCCCAATCTGTCCGATTAGCATTCACCGTTTTTGAACAAATTCTTTTTATCTCCAGTTGAAAACTTCCACTTGACCGCTAGCTTGTGGATGATAGGGAGTCATGACTTTATGAGTAATACCATACTTTCAATAAAATGTCGAAATCCTTGTTGTAAAAATGTGACCCCCCATCGCTTATAATTTCCCACGGAGTACCAACCTTGTGAAAATATTCTTCTTCAAGAACACCACCACACTTTTGGCCTTATTGTTGGGTAGAGCAAAGGCCTCAACCCATTTGGACACATAATCCACCGTGACAAAGATGTAGGTGTTTCCACAAGAACTCACAAAGGGACCCATGAAGTCAATATCCCACACATCAAAAATATCAATCTCCAAAATGGTAGTGAGAGGCATTTTATTTTTTTGAGATTCCTCTGGTCCGTTGACATTCATCACATCTTTTCACTAGCTCAGTAGCATCCTTAGCACTTTGGCCGCCGTTCTTGCTCCACCGTGATGACAACCATATGACGAAGAATAAAAATCCCCAAGAATTTCACCTTGCTCTTCTTCCGGTAAACATCTTTTAATCACCCCGTCCGTACAAATCCAGAAGAGGTATGGTTCATCCCAATAATAATCTTGACAAACCCGTTTGAGCTTCTTCATTTGGCTTGAAGAGAACTCATCCGGGATGATTCCACACACAAGGAAATTTTATAGATTCGCATACCATGGAACCTCTTTCATTGAAATAGACAAGAGTTTCTCATCAGGGGGGGAGTCATTGATTTCAAGGCCATCATGTGGCCTCCCCTCCTACTCCAAGAGAGACAAGTGGTCTGCCACTTGGTATTCACTCCCTTTTCTATCTTGGATGTCAATATCAAACTCATGAAACAAAAGCTCCCATCTCATCAAGCGTGCTTTGGAGTCCTTCTTGCTTATAGGATAACGAAGTGTCGCATGATCCGTGTGAACAATGACTTTTGCACCCATCAAGTACGGGCAAAACTTCTCAATGTCAAAACAATGGTAAGGAGTTCTTTATCTGTAACGGTGTATTTGACTTGGACACTATTAATGGTCTTACTAGTGTAGTAGACCGGATGAAAAATCTTGTTGATGTGTTGCCCCAAAACTGCCCCAACCGCTATGTTACTTGCATCGCACATGAGTTCAAAAGGGACACTACAATTTGAATTGCTGATGATGGGAGTAGTTGTCAACTTGAACTTCAACAATTCTAAAGCTCTCATGCGATCAACATTGAAGTTTAACTTAGCATCCTTCTCAAGAAACTTGCACAAAGGATGCACCACCTTAGAGAAATCTTTAATGAAGCGCCGGTAGAAACTAGTGTGGCCTAAGAAACTCCACACACCCTTTGCCGAAGTTGGAGGTGGAAGTTTAGAAATAACCTCAAGATTTTCCTTGTCAACTTCTATTCCATTCTTTAAGATTATGTGGCCAAGTAAAATGCCTTCCTCGGCCATGAAATGACACTTCTCCCAATTGAGCACCAAATTTGTTTCTTCACATCTTGCCAACACTTTATCCAAGTTTGCAAGACAATCATCAAAAGAATCTCCAACCACCTAGAAGTTATCCATGAAAACTTCAAGGTAGTCCTCCACCATATCTGTAAATATAGCCATCATACAACTTTGAAAAGTCGCTGGTGCATTGCACAAACCAAATGACATCCGCTTGAAGGAGAAAGTACCATAGGGACATGTAAATTTTTTTCTCTTGATCTTCCAGAGCAATAAGAATTTTTTTGTATCCCCAATACCCATCAAGAAAGAAAAAGAAATCACAACCGACCAATGTATCAAGCATTTGATCTAAGAAAGGAAGTGGTTGGGGTCGAATCCATTAGGAGTTATGATGGGAGTTAGGAGTATATATTTGAATCAATCAAATGGGTTGTCTAAGATTGCACTTCCACAACAAGGTTTTATTTTCTATTTCTACCGTTACTCTAATGAATGCAAGATAAAGAAAATAGATTGTAAATAAATATTTCTCAGGTTTTTCCAATTGGATTAAAGGCCCAGGGCTGTGACCATAACTTAGGTGTTTGCGTAATGGGATAAAGACGTTAATGTTTGTTTTGTTAATTAGGGTGTCTTATATCTCTCAACTCTACGTTACACACTCAGTACCTCTCGGTCAGAGAGAGGTTTTGCCCAATTTGGCTTTCTCAAGTGTCACGACCCCAAATCCTAAGCCGGCCATGATGGAACCTATCATGAAAATAGGCTAGCCAACCGTTTCAGACTATCATAATATTTCATAATTTCCCAAAATTTAGAATATTTTAAAACAGCAAAATGAGATGAACAATTTATACACTTCCCCAACCTGGAGTCAACTGTCATGAGCATCTAGAACTTTAAATACAATGTACAACAAGGTGACTTGCTACTACAAAGCCTGGAGTACAAAAGACAAAAACTATGAACTGAGGAAAAGAAAGGAGGTGATCTGGGGACGCTGAGCAGCTACCTCGATCCTCGAACAACTCCAAGCACGTCCGAAAATCAACTAGTGAGGTGGTCCGGTACCTGGATCTGCACACAGAGATGCAGGGAGTAACGTGAGTACGCCAACTCAGTATGTAATCAAAGTAACTAAAAACTTGAGTGTAGTGACGAGCATTTATAAATCATGTAAATCCATATAATGAATAATAGTGGAAATGAATAAATCAAGTCAGGAATCTACATTTCCAAATATTTCATAGAAATCCAGTTCCCATTTAAAAATATCATATAAAAACATTTATCCAACATTTATCATCAGAGGCTCAGAATAAAGAAGAGTGAAAAATAGTAGTTTCATAAAATATAAACCCCTCGGGCACAGTGTCACTCACAATAAAGCCTCTCGGGAAAGACTCTCGGTCACTCGTGACTCCACTATCAGTATCTCATGCTCACACTAGACAATCGTACTCAGCAAGTACCAGGAATACACACAACTGCTGTGGGCAGCCCGATCCAACACCTATATATCTATATATATCTATACTGATGCGTCGTACAGCCCAATCCTTACAACATACATTGCAGCGTGCAGCTCGATCCATATAATAGTCGACTGCGCCCACTGGGAGTGTACAGACTACGGAGGGGCTCTTACAGCCCAAGCGCTATATTTGCTGCGGCATGCAGCCCAGTCCAATATGTATATTGCTGAGGCGTGTAGCCCGATCCATATATAACATATATTGCTGTGGCGTGCAGCCTGTCCCATATATATAATCTATATTGTTATGATGTGCAGCCCGTCCCATATATATAATCTATATTGCTGCGGCGTGCAGCCCGATCCATATGTAATATATAATATACATATTGTTGCGGCGTGCAGCCCGTCCCATAACTATCCTCACATATTTGGCGCTCGGCCTAACATATATATTGCTGTGGCGTGCAGCCTTTCCCATAACTATCCTCACATATTCGGTGCTCGGCCTCACCCTCACAAGGCACTCGGGAAATTCATCTCAACTCACGGGACTCAGCCAAAAATACTTCTCAAAGTTTCAAAGCAGTGTGATAACAGTGAAAATAACAACAAGTGGTAAACATGACTGAGCTCACAAATGTTCTATCAGGATAGTGGTAGAATAGTGTAAAAGTACCTCTGTGGGTCTAAACAGGTCGGCACAAGACCCCAAACATGGCTCACGGCCCATAACAAGTATGAATTTCTATGATGCAGGATATTGCAACGTTTCAAATAGAATACGCGACTTAATAGTCGCTACGGGATGGACCAAGTCACAATCCCTATTGGTGCACGCCCCCACGCTCGTCACCTAGTATGTGTGTCACCTCATTTACCAAAACAATATCAAATAACATGGTGTCATACCCTCAGGTTTAGAGTTACATTCGTTACTTACCTCAAAACAGCCCAAAAGCTACTCCGCGATGCTCTTGCCCCTCGACTTGGCTCCCAAATGCTCTGTATCTAACCAAAACCAGATTAACATCATCAATATACGCTAAAGGAACAAAACACAATCGAAAAGTATCAATTTTAAGCACAATTCCCGAAATTGGCCAAACCTGAGCCCCGGGCCTGCGTCTCGAAATTCGATGAAAATCATGTCACAAGAATCCTTATCCCTTCCCGAGTCTACACATATAAAATGCATCACAATCCGACCACAAACAACTCCTAATTTCCTTGGTTTACAAGACTCAATTTCTCAAGCCCTAAACCCCAATTTATGCCATTAATCCATAAATTCCAAGCCTAATCCGCCACAAAATAACATAGAAACGAGTTTATAGTCCGGGAAACTTACCTCCACTGAAGACTCTCGAATTCTTCCTTCAAATTGCTCCCAAATTGGCTAAACCCGCATGCAAAAATGAAAGAAATGCCAAAATTTTGTGGAGGCACCTATTTATACTTTCTGTCCAACTAATCTGCACCTGCGGACCCGTACCTACGGTCCCAGGTGTGCACCTACGAAATCCCACTAAAAGTCCAAACTCCGCACCTGCGAGTCTTTTTCCACACCTGCGGCTTCGCAGGTGCGGCCTATGCCTCGTACCTACGACTTTCTCCAACCTGGCCTCTTTTCGCACATGCACAATGACCTTCGCACCTGCGGCCCCCATCCGCAGGTGCGGCCACACCAGTAAAATAACACCAGCAGCAATTTTGCTGCAAATTCCTAAGTCCAAACCTCTGTTAACCATCTGAAATCAATCCCGAGCCCCTCGGGGCCCCAACCAAACATACCAACACATCCCATAACTCATTCGAACTTAGTGGAGCCTTTGAAACACCAAAAACAACACAAAAACACCAAATCACATCAAATTCAAGCCTAAGAACTTTGAAACTTCAAAATTTCGCCAATGATGCCGAAACCAACCAAAACACATCCGATTGACCTGAAAATTTGCACACATATCCAAAATAAAATTACAAACCTGCTCCAACTTCCGAAATTCCATTCCGACCCCAATAGCCTATTTTCCACTGCCGACCAAAAATCGCCAAAAACTAACTTTCGCCAATTCAAGCCTAATTCTACACCGGACATCAAAACTTCATTCCGAGCACACTCCTAAGTCCCAAATCGCCTACGAACCTATTCGAGCCATAAAATTCACATTCCGAGGTCGTTTACCAATAATTCAATCCTAGTTGACTTTTTTAACTATTAAGCTAATTTAAGAGACTAGGTGTCTCTGTTCTCACCACAACCACTCCGAACCTGAACCAACCGACCAACACAAAATAAATAGGCTAAGCAACATATGATAAAACATAAATAGGGAAAATGGGGCTAATCTCATAAAACGACCGTCCGGTTCGTTACATCAAGTCCAAATGGGTTCAACCAAAACAGTTGATAAAAGCTCAAGTCGGATTATTACAATCTCTAGGTTGAACTCTTTAATTAGGTTAATAAATCTCTCAATTAACCCAATTTCTTTTTAGCTAAGTTATCCTAGATTAGGTCTCTCTTTCTCAAATAGAGACTAAGTCAAATAGGCATGAATCAAAGTTTCCAACCATTAATTCTGAAATGGAAGCGTGAACTAAGCTAAATAATCAACATGCAATCATAAACATGCACTAAATTAGATATTCATAAGGTTTACACACTAAGGTTCGGTTACAACTTTAGTAAAACTCTAGCTACTCATAATGGAAATTAGAGAAAATAGAGAAGAAAAGCTAATTAAACTCATAATTGAAGATTAAAATAATGAAATCTAATGTTAAAACACCAAAATAATGTAAAACTTCCTAAAGTAGTAAAGAAAAATGGCTACAACAGCTTCAGATGTTCAAACTTGACCTAATTTTTTGAAACTCGTTTATTTATACATGGCCAAAAATCTCGAACAAAAATGCTCCTCGGGAGCTTCTGCAGCCAAACAATTCCACGTGAGGTCCACAAATTTCTTCAGCTGGCAGTATGTGGAGTTCTGAAGCCGCCCATTTCTGAACTGCAGTCGTGAGGCAATCTTTTACGACCGCACATTTCTGAAATACGACCGCGAGGCAATCTTCTACGGTCGTATATTTCTGGACTGCGGCCGCACAATTCTTGTGCGGTCCGTAATTCATAAAGGCTCCTGGACTTGCTATTTTTACGTGTTCTCTGATCTTCGACTCTTACCCCAGTTCTTCGGTCGTATAGTTCATATGCGGTTCGTACATTGCTGAAAGTTCT
This sequence comes from Nicotiana knightiana, assembly GCA_005239525.1. Lineage (NCBI taxonomy): Eukaryota > Viridiplantae > Streptophyta > Magnoliopsida > Solanales > Solanaceae > Nicotiana > Nicotiana knightiana. The sequence continues at coordinate 39,870 of ML425952.1, forward strand.
GCTAAGTTTTTCTTCTTGGTTTGTGGCCACGAATGAAATTCTGCACTCTGCAATTTCTTCTGCGGACCACACATTTGTGCTTCTGTGCCCTTTATTGCTTTGTGATTCGAAACACTCCTTTCTAAGTTGGATTTCATCTCGGGAGACCACACTTCCAGCACTCCTGCAAGTTTGCATAATTTCATTAGCTTCGGGAACATAATTCAATACTTTCAGACTAAAACAAAAGCTAAAAGATTCTAATAAGAAGTCAAAATCCCCACTTATCAGAGACATAGCAATGTTCGCAAGATATCTATTATGTCTCTTCCTCAAAGTGAGCGAGCACACATGCTTAAGTGTAAAATGGAGGATGATCTACTACTATGGCATAGAAGACTAGGTCATGCTAGTTATTCTTAACTCAACAAGTTGGAAGCAAAGGACTTGGTCCTTTGTCTACCAAAAGTTGAGTTCTCCTCAGACAAGGTTTGTGATGCATGTGTTAGAGGCAAACATGTAAATTCACCTTTTAAATCTAAAACGATTTTCAGCACCTCCAAACCTCTAGAACTCCTTCACTTGGACCTATGTGGACCAATGAGAGTGAGAAGCGGTGGAGGTAAGAGGTTCGTTTTTATCATTGTAGATGACTTTTCCAGGTATACACGGACTCTGTTTTTGGGATCTAAAGATGAAACTTTTGATGTTTTCTGTGTATTTGTCAGAATGATTCAACAGAAACTAGGTTGTAATGTATTATGTATTAGAACAGACCATGGAACTGAGTTTCAAAATTCCCAATTCCTTGAGTTCTGTAACTCACACGGTATTTATCATAATTTCGTTGCACCTAGAACTCCACAACAAAATGGTGTTGTAGAAAGAAAGAACAGATCCCTAGAATACATGAGGAGGACCATAATGATTGCTAGTGGACTGCCTAAGAGTTTCTGGGCTGAAGCAGTCAATACTGCCTATTACTTGTTGAACATATGCATAGTCAGACCTATTCTAGAGAAAACTCCCTATGAGTTACTTCGAGGGAGAAATCCCAACATCACTCACCTGAGAGCATTTGCTTGCAAATGCTTTGTGCACAATAATGGCAAAGAATCTCTAGGTAAGTTTGCTGACAGAAGTGATGAGAGAATTTTCTAGGGTTACTCTCCACATAGTAATGCCTAAAAAGTTTTTAATAAAAGAACTATATGTGTAGAAGAAAATGGTCATGTTATATTTGATGAATCTAATAATTTGGCTGAGAAAGGTCTGCAACATGAAGACTATGACTAGGAGTCATTGGTGATGGAGCTCCTAAGGAACCTGAACCTCAATCTAAAGATGGATCCAGAGATCACAAGGAAATTGACATCGATCGTGAGGAACAAGAAGAAAAGAGAACTACTCTAACTTCTAACCAGAATGAGCTATACCTACTGAACTTGTTCCTTTGGGTCACTCCTTAGGTCAACCATATTTGGGTATGCATATTAGGCCATGGAAACATCAAAGTTCACATCCTCTTGAGAACATCATCCCTGATCCAAATGCAAGAGCGCAAACTAGGTCATCTCTGAGAAATCTATGTGCACTCACAACATTTCTCTCATAGGTTGAACCTATGAACATCAAGGAAGCTCTAAAGGATCCAATTGGATTATAGCCATGCAGGAGGAGCTAAATCGGTTTGAAAGAAGCAAGTTCTACACTTCATACGACCCAAGAACAGAACTGTCATAGGTACCAGATGGGTGTTCAAAAACAAGCTAGATGAACAAGGAAATATCACAAAGCACAAGCCCAGAAAGGTGGTTCAGGGATACAATCAAGAGGAGATCATTGACTATGATGAGACATTTGTACATATAGATAGAATGGAAGCTATATGAATGCGAATAGCCTTTGCTGCACACATAGAGTTCATCTTTGTATCATATGGATGTAAAGAGTTCATTCTTAAACGGTTATCTGAAAGAGGAAGTTTTTGTTAAACAACCTCCTGGGTTTGAAAGTGAAGAATTTCCTGACTATGCGTTCAAGTTAGACAAAGCTCTATATGGACTGAAACATGCTCCAAGAGCTTGGTATGAAAGACTCTCAAAATTCCTCTTAACCAACAACTTTGTAAAGGAAAGGTGGGCAACACTCTGTTTCTGATGAGCAAAGGCAAGAATGTTCTTGTGGTGCAAGTATATGTGGATGACATTGTCTTTGGGGCTACTAATGAAGCAACGTGCAATGGATTTGCTGAGATGATGGGGAGTGAGTTTAAAATGAGCATGATGGGTGAACTAAACTTCTTCCTAGGGTTGAAAATCAAGTAAACACCTACTGGAACCATGATACATCAGCACAAATACAACAAGGAACTACTGAAGAAATTTAACACGGACTCCTCATCAGCACAAATACAACAAGGAACTACTGAAGAAATTTAACACGGACTCCTCTAAGTCTATTTATACTCCTATTTCGATTACAACAAAGCTGGACCTTGATGAAGAAGCGAAAAATGTTGAACAAAAGCTATATAGAGGAATGATTGGGTTACTGTTGTATCTCACAGCAAGCAGGCCTGATGTTGTATTCAATGTGGGACTGTGTGCAAGATTTCTGACAAATCCCAAAGAGCCTTACCTAAAGGCTGTCAAGAGGATACTAAGATATCTCAAAGGGACTCCTAACGTGTGCGTATAATATCCCAGAGGGTATAGCTTTGATCTAGTTGGTTATGTTGATGCTGACTATGTAGGTTTTCATGTTGACAGGAAAAGCACTTCAGGAACAACACATTTTCTAGGTTCTTCGCTCGTGTCTTGGGGAACAAAGAAGCATAACTCAGTGGATTTATCCTTAACTGAGATTGAATATGTGGCAACAACATCTTGATGTGCTCCATTGCTATGGATAAGACAACAACTAAAGGACTATGGTATTTTTTCTGATTGTGTTCTCATTTTCTATAACAACACTAGTGCTATAAACATTGCTAAAAATCCATGTCAGAACAAGAGAACCAAGGACATTGACATTAGACACGACTTTCTTAAAGACAATGTTGTAAAAGAGAATATCTCAATTAAATTATGTAAAACTAGAGATCAAATTGCAGATAAGCTCTGAGTAGGGATCACTTTGAAAGGAACACACTGGAACAAGGTCTAATCAATACTTCAAATTAGTTGAACCCTAATGATTGGCTAGAAAAAGTATAATTAGATGTAGATAGTCAAGTACAATGTGTTTTATTCAGTCTCGTGCTTGTATTAAGCACACACACATGTTTAAAAAAATCTTACTGATAACTATTCAGTATGATACTAACAGTGCGTTTATTGTAGAAATAAGTAAGGAGTTACTAAGGAGTTGTTCTTGACATAGGTACGAGCCATCTTGTCTTAATTCAGTGGGACTTAATATCCTAAATTATTTCTACGCTCATACTTCTAGTCATGTTAGCATCACTTCTATTTGTCATCTAGTCAAAAAGTAAGGGGAATCCAAGAGCAGTCAGATTTTAACTACTCCTGAAATCCTAATAGTAAAATTAGCCATTATAAGAGTCCCATTAGAAATCAAATTCGGTCACCTCTCTCTTGCAGTCAAATAAGGATTAACGTCTTTAAAATCACCTTATGATCAGTTTCTCATATCTCAATGTTTCTCTCAAACTCTAAGCATGAATTAAGAAAAAGTTCTCTCTTCTACCTTCATCGATTTTCTTTTCTGATCATTGATAAGTAGGGATTTTGACTACTTTTTAGCTTCTTTTGACTTTCGTTTTAGTTCAAAAATTTTTAAAGTTATTCCTGAAAACTAATGAAATATGCTTACTTGCAGGAGTATTGGAAAAAAGAGCCACTATGATGAAATCCAACTCAAGAAGGAGTGATCTGAACAAGGACAAAAATCAGGCACATAAGCTGAAGTGTGGACCACAGAATTCTATCTGCGGCCGCAGATTGTGAAGAAAAATCTGTAGAGCTCCAGTGCAAAGTGTGGACCGCACAATAATTGTGCGGCCACAGACGTCAAAGTTCAGGGGGATCAATTTCAAGCCCAACAAGAAATGCGGACCACACTATAATTGGGGTGCGGAACCCAAGTAGGTCCTTTTTGCACAAGTAGAACTAAAATAGGTCCAAAAAAA